>JARFIW010000651.1:0-24433 GCA_036346225.1 Platerodrilus igneus | reverse complement strand
CAATTTTAAGTGAACACTCAATTCAAGAAGAATTCTATGCTGAGTATATAATTCGCCAAAAAAGACTAAATACAACATTTTATTCAGGTGCACATTATTATATTAACAAGTCTATTTATGTCTACACCACAATGGTACTGCTACAGTAATATGAGATTTAAGAACAAATAATATTTTGTTTAGGACAAACCGCAATCTTAAGTGATTTTTAAAATCAAACTATACAAAGATCGATAATTATTAATACGTATAAATACATAGGAACTTGTATATGCGGAGGAAAGAATCTGTTCTCCATAACGCACCTAAAATTATATGTTATGGCAAAATCGGTAGTTTAATTACTGACTGGATTCAGACGCAAACACACCGTTGAATTGATGCGCTTCTATCCTTCCATGCTACTGCAATGTTGCCAATAATAAGAGGCCACATCGTACGAGAATTATAACATTTACTGAAGGAAACATATATGGAGGTCTCTTCGTAGTATCCGTACGATGTATCAAAACGCTAGCGCCAGTGGCTAACGCAAGGAACTAAAACCCCTATGAAATCATAAAAACAGGCATAGTGACCTCCACAAAATTTTTGCAGTTATGCTCTATGCACCCTATAGATTATTTACATGCACGAAATTATAATACGCTATGGCCTCCGATTTCGAGGCCATAGCGTCATATATGAGGTCTCAACGTATACATTATACGAAATTTGGAGGTCGTAGCGCATAGTTAGTACATATATATTACTCATATTTAGACCAGGGTAGAAAATTAAATAATCACATCAAATAATTTTAATCACCGTGTATAAGTTTTGGGAAGAGGTACGCTTTATTAAAACCGTGAAGCATAAAAGGTTATTAGTTTCATTAAACATAAGAGATTTAAATCATGTACAAGACGCTTTATATCAAAAGAAACAGTATTAACAAGCTCTACGGGTAATGTAATTATTCCTAAACAAATGGAAATTACGTGCAAAATTTATATTAATTAACCCTATTTTAAGTAACCGGTAGTAAAACAAAGTGTACACATAATAATTAATATTTAACTTGTATTCGCTAAAAATGAAAGGATAGAAGTCAATTTTAATTGAAGTTAATTGAATCGTTAGTAACAGATAACATCTATAGAAACTTGTAAAAACCCAATAAAATGAAAATCCTAGAAGTGTTAGTTAGAAGTAGGATGTTTGAACACACCTGCGTATTTTAAAAGGCAATTTCAGTTTAATTTGTTTAGATAAACATGTCGATTCTAAGGATATTGGAAACGGTCAGATGCTTTAGCACGAAATACAAAACAGGGTTTATTTAAAAAGCTCTGAGAATTGGTATTATTTTGAACACCTGCGTGGTTTAAATATCACGTACGGCGAAAATTGTGTAGATAACAAATGGTTTCAAAGAATCTTGGAGAAACCGGGGCTTAATATTCACGAGAAGGTGCGATACGGGGTTATTAAACCCAGATAGTCCACATGGACTAAAATATAATCGATAATAAAGAATATCAATTTGCACCAATACGAACAGGTTAGAAAAGGAAAGAGAAAATGCGTCAAGCCAAGACACATATAGTAAAAGGCGTGATTTAAGCAACGTCACGAGGGTCACAATTGGTTGAAAATAGGATGCAAATATCAGAGGTAGAAACAACAATTTCTGTACAAAATTAATTAGTTTTCTCGGACATGTTTGCGTGCCGTGTGAGAATTTCTGAGATTTAAATGGGGCAAGTGAAAATTGTAAAACCGACGCGCGAGCGACGGACTGGGAACATAGAATGAGAAATTCGTAAGAATTGTCTGTTTTGGGGAACAGACCGACAGACAGGCTTTTGCTATATATACCGGTGGTAATATGAATTTCGGCCTCTTAGACTTTTGACTATTCGATGCGTTAAAAGCTCTTACATCCGCGACTTGATTCAAGATGTTAAACAGTGCATTTTAGTTTGATAAAATAATTTAAAATTTTGCTCGTATATTTTAGTGATTCAAAATAGTTTGTTATTTACGTGCTAACATGAATGTACTTCAGTGCACTTAGATACAAGGTAATAAAATTTAGTATCACTGTACCAATTAGCAAAATTTACGACGACAAATGTATACACAAAAGTAGGCAGTTTTGGCGTATGATTGGTGAAAGACGCATGAATTTCTTTGCTATTTTTCGGGGTGTTAATAATTAAATGGTTCAAATACGTGTCCGGATCCACGAAACAAGGGTCAGATATACACAGATGAGTTCCGGAAAAGCCCAGAAACAACTTTAAATAAATGGTGATGGAGAAAATTTTAAAAGCGTTGAGAATTAGAAGCCGTAAATATAATCCTGTTGGAATGGTGTGATTAACTAAAGGGACGATGTACATTAAAGCTACGAGGACAGTAACCTTCAGGTAAATTATACTATTTTGTTTGACATTTTGGTGTGTGTTGAATAACTTTATTATACTATTTTGTTTGACATTTTGTGTGTGTTGAATTACTTGATAATTGATTTACTTTAAATGGACATTAGTGAAATTGTACTAACCATAAAATTTTAATGTTAAGATGAAATTTGCTTGTATAAGTAGAAAGGGGTATTTAGTATTGATGTTCTGGATTATGATGAAATTTTAGGTATGTCTTTGAGCTCAATTAGACGAACCTGGTTAATTAACGTAAAGGGGTGGTAGATGCTCCCTTTTTACTCTGCATATATTGTTATATTAATTAGTAGGCATCCTACAAGGACTTTAATTCTGGATGCACGTTAAAATGATAATAAAGTTAATCTTGAAATTCTTTTTAAAACTGAAATTTATGCTGAATTTTAATCTTGAAATTTTAATGTATTGTGAATATTGATGTAAATAGAGTTGACGTTAATGTTTGTGGTAGGAATGTGTTGTTTAATTTTATGAATGAGGAGGTTTATAAAATTAGGTGAGCAGCTGAAGCGAAACCAGGATCACAGCAGTTTATGACGCCCAATCTGTGGGACTAGAATTTTTTTTGTTGAAAGGACCCAGTTCCCGCATTCAAAGGAGTATATCACAGCAGTTTATGGCGACCACAACGTGAGGGCTCGAATTCCAGACAGTGTTTAACTATTCCAGGAAACTGGCGATCTGAGAGAGAGTTTCTGTGTGTATAAATTTAAGAGTATTTTAGAGGGTGTGAGAGTGATTAGAACGTATGCAGAGAAAAGAGTGGTTAAGGAGTCAAGGAGTGGAAATTGGAAGTGACGATAGTGCAATTGTGTGAAAAAATTTAAAATGGAAGAAGCTGGAGGCAGTAGAGATCAGTCGAGGACGGAATCAGGGATCAAGGAAATGAGTTAATGATGAGAATGTTAGAGGAAATGCGATTAGCTAGGAGGAGTCCAACAGAAAATTAGAACAGCTAAGCGATGAATCTAATAGAGCTAGGGAAGAATCGAATAGAGCGAGGAGGAGTCCAACCAAAAATTAGAGCAGATAAGGGAAAATTGAACAAAATACTAAAGAATTTACAGAATTTAAAGATTGTCTTACCGTGAAACTGGGGAAGTAGAAAATAGGGTTGAAAAAATGAGCGTGATATTACAGGTCTTCGACAGGAAATGGGACATTTAAAGTCCGAAAGTACGCATGTTCTGTGAAGAAGAGATTAATGTAAAATGACTGAAGTGACGGACTCATGTAGGGATCAGTTAGGCAGGGTAGAACGCGAAGTTAGTAGTATTAAATACAACATGTCAAATTTAACGGGGGATGGTCCCAGATTTTCTACAGGTGGAGTATCATTGGACCAACACATGAAATTTTATGGCGATAACAGGGTAAATCCACAAATTTTTATTAATAGTGTAAGAAATCTAGTGGGAAATTTATTTGACGAACAGACTAAACTAAATACGATAAAGGCTTTATTAAAAGACAATGCGGAAGCGTGGTACAATTTAGTAGGACAGGACATATACACGTATCAGGACTTTGAAAACAAATTTCTAAAGCACTACTGGAGTGACCACAGACAAGATCAGGTACGAGACGACTTAATCACAGAAATTTAAGGGAGAATTTTCAGGAAGTAGGAGCAATATGCTATACGCAAGTATAGCATAGCAAAGCAACTGAACCCACCACTGACGGACCGACAAATTATTAAGTATTTATCACGACACTTCGAGGTAGACATAAGACAGCACGTAGCACTACAGAACATAGTGGACAGAGAAATGTTTTGAATACCTGCAGAGGTACGACGACGTAAGTAGTGGACGACCTCGGAATAATAGGGAAAGACAGATCAACACAGTTAGGTTTGACAATAGACGGGACAACTATGCTAGAAGAGGAATAGTTACGGATACCAGCGACAGAATTGGGAACAGCGACGACCATACGTTAGAAGTAATAGTTTAGGAAGGGACCTGCACCGAGACCGGAACCTACCAGAAGGAATAGTTCACCGGACATGAGGGGACTGCTAATACAGACACGGAACGAGTGGAAACGCCTAGGACATACGCTGAGGTGACAGCTAGACCAGGACCGAGTAGGGAAAACAGACCTGGACAGGATTTTTAGAACGCGACAGACCACTAGATTTCAGTGTAAATGTATATGAACATCCACGTGAATTTTTCAAAATTGAGGAGGAAGTAGAGCCAGAAACTGAGGAAAATTATTTTGACAATTATTAATTTAGAAATTTTTGAGAATAATGTAGAAGTATTACTTGATACAGGGCAGAGGCGAGTTTAATATCGGAGGAATTCGTCAGCAAAATTAGGGATAAGGTTTGTGATAGAATTATGCCTATAAAGCGTAGCCATTTAGTAGCTCCAAATAAAAAGAAGTTTGCTGTAGTAAATAGTGTTGTGGTGCTTAGGATAGATATAGGAGATTTAAGCTGTGAACAGGAGTTTGTAATTGTACCTGGACTGAAGTTTCAGAGCATTTTAGGTGTTGACTGTATGATGAAGTTAGGGGTCTTGATAGATATGGAACGGAAGGTAATAAGGATTAAGGATAGGGTAGTGCCATGGAAGGGCAGTTATGAAGTCACAGAGGATGATACGGGGTTGAGTATTAATGTAGTAGAGGTAGAGGATGATGAAGGTAAACAGATCAACACAATAAGATGTCCAGAGGATAGGAGAGTAGAGGTTCAAGCTTTAGTACAAAAACATGCAGAATTAGTGGGGGTAGAAGCAACAGCAGCATATCGGGAGCAGGTGAAGGCAGAATTATTTTTGATGAGGTTAAGTGGCAAGTTTATTTTTAATAAAGTAGATTCAAGGAATTTATTTTGGCTGATTCCATTACATAAGAATTCTGGAAGGTACATAGGATTTTCCATAGAGGGAAAAATCGATAATTTTAAAGTAGTATCGGTTGGTTTGTCGGCAGAAAAGGAAATGATAATGAATAAGAAACAGACAAGTGTAGGGACTGAAGAAGAAGCAATATTTAAGAGTAAGGATAATAGGGATGATAAGTGTATTGTATGTGAGATAATAGGGATGATAAGTATAGATATAGAAGGGGGAGAAATAGGGATGAAGAGTACTAGGATGGTGAGAAGAAAGACGTGGAGGATCAAGAAGAGAGTTAGATTTAAATAACTTACTGAACAAAGGATAGAGATAGGTGAATTTTAGTATAGTTATAGAAAATAAAGCTAGGTATAGGATAAATATGGGAGATAATTAGAAATAGGTTTAGGATGTGAATAAAGAGTAAATGTAGGAAGAAAAGAAGATAGGTTAAGTATAGATATTTCATATAAGATTAGTGGAGAGTTAGGAATAGAGTAAGAGTAGGATAGGTATATAGGATTAGGTAGGGAGAAGTAAAGTGTAGTGAAAATTAGTTTAAAAGTTAGGAATAGGATAGGTATATAGGATTAGGTAGGATTAGATGGACAAGTAGGATGAAGTTAGGGATAATTTCAGTTTAGAGAATTAGGTGAGAGTTAGGAATAAGATAGGGATATAGGACAGGTGTAAATAATTTTTTTGGATTGGATAAGGTAGGTAAGTTAGATAGATAAGGGTAGAGAGAGATAGGCATTTTTTTTTGTAAATTTTGTTTGCGGTTTAAATATTTTATATTTGAATTCAAATAAGTGGGATTATTTGTATTCAAATAGGGGGAAAATACTCATATTTAGACCAGGGTAGAAAATTAAATAATCACATCAAATAATTTAATCACCGTGTAGAAGCTTTGGGAAAAGGTACGCGTTATTAAATAAAAGCGTGAAGCATAAAAATTCATTCGTTGTATTAAAAATAAAAGATTTAAATTATTTATAAGACGCTTTATATAAAAAAGGAAGCAGTATTAGAAAACTTTACGTGTAATTTAAGTATTCCTAGTAAAGAAACAAAGAAAAATTACGTGCAAAATTTATATTAATTAACTCTATTTTAAGTAACCGGTATTAAACAAAACGTACTGATAATAATTGAATATTTAATTAGGATTCACTAAAAATTAATGGGTATTATTTTAATTGAAGTTAATTGAACCATTAGTAACAGATAATATCTATAAAAACTCGTAAAAACCCAATAAAATACCATGAAATAAAGCTCTGACAATTAATAGTATGTTTAAACACCTGCGTATTTTTAAAAAGCTCATTCTGCGTAAATGTTGCAGATAATTAATGGTTACAAAGAATTTTGGAGAAACCGTGGCTTAATATTCACGGGAAGGCGCGATACGGGGTTATTTAACCCAGATAGTCCACATGGACTGAAATAATCGATAATAAGGAATATCAATTTGCACTAATAAGAACAGGGTAGATAGAGACAGATAATATGCGCAAGACCGAGGCACATATAGTAAAAGGCGTGAGTAGAGCAACGTCATAGGGTTGCGATTGGTTGAAAGTAAAAGGCAAAATTTGAGAGGTAAAAATAACATTTCTGTATAAAATTCAATTAGTTATTTCCAGACGTTGCGTGCCGTGTTGAAATTTCTGAGATTTAACTGGGGCGAGTGCAAAATTGTAAAAATCGCATGCCGGGCTGCGGAATGGGAACATAGCAGGCGAAATTCTTTAGAATTGTCCGTTTTGGAGACTCGACCGACAGACAGGCTAACCTCTATATATACCCAGGGAATATGAACAAGCTCTCTTAGATCTTCGACTTGATTCAACGCGTTAAACAGTGCTTTTTAGTTTTCCGGTTTTGATTAAATAATTTAAACAGTTTGCTCGAATATTTTTGTGATAAAAAACAGTTTGTTCTTTACGTGCTACAATGAATGTACGTTAGTGCACTTAGAAAAGAAGATACAAGGTAATAAAGTTTAGTATCACTGTACCAATTGGTAAAATTTACTACGACAAATAAATACACAAAAGTAGGCAGTTTTGGCGTATATTGGTGAAAGAAGTATGAATTTCTTTGTTATTTTCGGGGTATTAATAATTAAATGGTGCATAAACGTGTCTGGATCCACAAGACAAGGTTCAGATATACACAGATGAGTTCCGGAAAAGCCCAGAAACAACTTTAAATAAATGGTAATGGAGAAAATTTTACAAGCGTTGAGAATCAGAAGCCGTAAATATAACCCAGTTGGAATGGTGTAATTAACAAAGGGACGATGTACATTGAAGCTACGAGTGCAGTAACCTTCAAGTAAATTATACTATTTTGTTCGAACTTTGATATTTTGGTGTGTGTTGAATAACTTTATAATTTGTTTATTTAAAATGGACAGTAGTGAAATTGTACTAACAATAATATTTTAATTTTAAGGTGAAATTTTCTTGTTTAAGTAGAAAGGGGTATTTATTATTGATGTTCTGGATTATGATGAAAATATGGGTATGTCTTTGAGCTCAATTAGACGAACCTGGTTAATTAACGTAAAGGGGTGGTAGAAGCTCCCTTTGTACTCAGACTCCGGTCTGCATATATTGTTATAGTAATTAGTAGGCATCCTACAAGGACTTTAATTCTGGATGCACTTTAAAATGATAATAAATTTAATCTTGAAATTTTCCGATACTAAAATTTATGCTGAATTTTAATTTTGAAATTTTAATGCATTGTGAATATTGATGTAAATAGAGTTAACGTTGTTGTTTGTGGTAGGAATGTGTTTGTTTTTTTTTATAAATGAGGATGAAAGTTATCTAGAGGAGCAGCCGAGGCGATTAACAGAAGAAAGTCAATGGACCAACACAGTTAAGGTAATGAATAGCTTTTTGGTGATTTCACAGCATTCTTGACGCCCAATTCGTGAGGCTCGATTCGAAAAGCGGAGTACCCGGATTTTGGTGGTTTCACAGCAATATATATATATATATATATATATATATATATATATATATCTGTAATATCCCCTTAGATTGGACGCAATTATTATTATTGTTATGAACCCCTTTAAATTTTCTATAATTTGCGCTGCCCGGCTATCTCAGTCGGTAGAGCATGAGACCCTTCATCTCAGGGTCGTGGGTTTGCGCTCACGTTGGGCGCCATTTTAATTGCTGTGATATCTCTTTGATTGGACGTATTTATTATTATTGCTATGAACTCCTTTAAATTTTCTATAATTTGCGCTGCCCGGCTATCTCAGTCGGTAGAGCATGAGACCCTTCATCTCAGGGTCGTGGGTTTGCGCTTACGTTGAGTGCCATTTTGATTGCTGTGATATCTTCTTTGATTGGACGTAATTATTATTATTGCTGTGAAGCTTTTTAAATTTTCTATAATTTGCTCTGCCTTGGCTAGCTCAAAAACACAACATGCACTACTTCACTATTGGTCCTCAATTATTATTGCTATTAAATTCCCCTTTCTATCTGTTGAAATAATTTAAATAAAGCAATCCAAAGATTACACAATATAATGATTGGTAATATGTTCAGTTATATATAAATTCAAAATTTAGCCCCGGAATAAAACATTAACGTTTACCAAATTTATGATTTCCTGAAAGCCAGCAACAATATCTTTTTAATTACCTTTAAGTTTCTTCGAACGTTCTAAGATGCTTTTCCTGTTTTCAAATTCTGAAATAATCTTTTTGTTGACTCTTACAGACATACAATATATAGCAAATACTAAAATTGAGACAGTTTTTAACTAATAAAACATTTAAGATCGCTTAGCTGCATTTTCTTTTCTTGTCACTAGAATTGCCTCAGAGTATCTGTGTTCAGCATTCCTTGCTCCATGACTATCTATACTTTTGTTTAATTGGTCTTATTTTCAGACGTATTTTTATATTTTCCTTTTAGGGGTAATTTTAGAAATATATTCAAATATTTAATTTAGATGTGGGACGATATTGACTTAGATCAGTATCAAGATATTAACTTAGATCTGTATCAAGATATTGATTTAGATCAGCATCAAGATATTGATTTAGAGCTCTAAATTGTAAAATATTAGAATATATTTTATTTAATAGTTTAACTTACACCTATGTGTAGATCGGCTACTATTCGTTGCACAAATTTGGCACTTTCAAATTTTTACTTATACTAAATTAAAAAATTTTCACTAATTAATACTTTCAAGTAAATTTCTACTGCATACTGATGTGATTCGTGCCTTGTTATAGATGAACTAAATGTTTATTCATTCCCCATTGTATTTATAAGCCCTCCTATCAATGCTTTAATTGGCGCGCGTCGCGTGTTTATTGATAATTTCCGTTTATCTCTGTAGTATCTTGGTAATTCTCAAATTTCCTGGTTTTAATTGTTGTTCCTACCATCCATTCCACACGTAGACATTCAATATATCATAGCATCATCTTAGAATTTCCAAATCTTGCTTTTATTCTGACACGTATTTTATATTTGTCGTTTAAAGTCCAAAACTTATCGTAAAATTAACCGTCCGGTATTTATTTGTCATTAAAATATGTTGGTGTTCTAAACAAATGTACTATTTCTAGTCAAGTATTTAATGACGTATTAGAATGCATTTTCTTATACATGCGTTGATAATTTCGACAAAATTATTAAATATCCAAAATGCCAGTTTATCTAACTTTCCCGATAAGGTATTTATATTGATGCAATTAGTTGCATTTAAAACCTTATCTTAAAACCTATTACACGACGTACACATTATTATTTTAACTAAATGGTATCGGATTATTGCAAAATGGGTTTTTTTCTTATGCATTAAATCAAATATACTATATATGCAGTGTTCTCGCAATTGACTTTTTCTAAAATAGTCGATTTACTCATATTATAGATGAAATTATATAGTTTTCTAAAAGTTAAAATCATATATATCTATCCTACGACCCCTATGACTTAATCTATTCTCAAATTACCCTCTTATCATAGCTCTCTCTCTCGCTCTATATATATATATATATATATATATATATATATATATTGCTGTGATATCGTTTCAATAACCCGGTGCCCCCTTTTTGTGAAAAAAAGGTTAACATTTTCTTTTGTCAATTTTAATTTTTAATATCTCGGGTAGCTCAGTTTTATACCACGCACGGAGCTTGCGACAATACGACAACAAAGAATTTTAATTTTTCTTTTACCTCTACTTCCTATGCATTTAGGTCAAAACTCTATTAGGCACCACTACTATAATAATCTCAACATATTTACAATGCACAAAAACGTTTAAGAGTTCTTTCATTAGAACCTTTTTTTAATTATTGAATTAAATTCTTTCAATAATCATCATTCCCGTTAATTAAACAAAACGTCAGCAAAAATCACCATTATTATTATTATTTGAAGCCCTATAAACGTTAGTTAAACTTCCTTCAATCTTTACGTAATTTGTTGACACTCATAAAGTTTTCATAAAAGCAATGTTTAAAATTTTCGTAAATAAAAATATAACAAAGTAATCAGATTGACTAACCTGTTGTCTCCAGTTCGAACCAGTTCCTGCTCAAACTGCTTCCGTTTTAGCTTAGTGATTGAAATAGTCCAACGTTGAATCCAAATCTACTTTAGATATGGTTTGCATTTTTCTCAGTATAGCTTCTCCTGATTAATTCATAAATTATTTTAGCGTCCTTGTTAAACTTTCTGATCGGATCCAGTAATTGTTTAGATGCCTATTATTATTCCTCGTAGGATCCAGTAATCGTTTTAATACTTGTTGCATTTCCACATCGGATCCAGCAATTATTCTGAGTCTTTTTGATAATGTAAAACTTAGAATCTGATTTAAAAACAAACTTTTGTTAGTTACGTTTTTAAGGATTAAAACGACGAACCTCCTCTAATTCTACACTATCACCATTATATAATTTATTAACTATCAAATCACTTCTAATTCTTTCACGAAAATATTTTCTTTCGGGTGATGTGGATCATGGTTTAATTCAAGATAAACTGATTTGTTTACAAATCCTGCCGTATTTAAAAAAAACGCCTATCTGTTGACAAGCGCAGAGATCAGCGATTAAAGCTTTGTACGTGATTCCTACGTGCAAGATTTTGTGTGTTTCTACTCATTTTTGATGTATAACGAAATTGAACAGCTATTTCCTGCACGTAGTATTTCAAGTTATTGGCGTTGGTTCTGTTGGATTTTTGCTTTCCTCGGACACGTACTTTTTGTTTGTACAGTAAATTTGATGAATTTTGCTTTTATCGCCCCGCCGTAATTATTTTTAGTCTATCAAGGTGTTGGATTTTACCTTTCTGATCACGTAGTCTTAATTTAATTTATGTATTAAATTACATGCGGTTTCTATCTTACGCATTTTCACACCCGCTTGCTTAACTGGGATTGTTAGTGTAATGATGTTGCATTACTCACGCGTACTGTATTGCAGCTGTATTGCAACTTACCAAGTTGTTTATTTAATTAAATCTTCCATAGTACTTTTCATTTCTTAAAATAATTATAACCATAGTTTATAAACAGGGCGTTGTCACTGTTTTCTTGCCTAATCATTGAATTTTTTAATTTCTTCGTATAAATGTCTAGTTTTCTGAACCCTCATTATATATACATGAAACGTACTATGCTAGTGATACTATCTACCCCTAAATGACCCTATTGACATAGCAATATATATATATATATATATATATATATATATATATATATATATATATGCCGTTGTGTAGGATCTATACGAAGAAATTAACCAGGACCGATCACGGGCAGTAATTCTTTCTTAACCATCCTCCCGAGTCGTTACGTTCGAACGAGTCCTCGGTTAGGTTACTGTTAGAAATACATATTATTATTAAATAACACCAAACACAAATCACTTAACACGCATATCAGAACAGGCTGTAATAGTTTTAGCAACAAAAAAGCAATACTGTTCTGATATGCGTGTCAGATGATTTGTGTTTTCTAATAATAATATGTATTTCTAACAGTAACCTAACCTCAAAAAGCCTATCACGGAACTCGTTCGAACGTAAAGTTTTCGGGAGGATGGTTAAGAAAAAAATTATTGCGGGCCGATATAGGTTACAAAAAAGCAAGCAGTCGCTTATTGCGCAAAATTGCAAGTAGAAGCAAAATTTGCCTATACAAGCAATAAGAAATCTGAATCGTGCAAATTATTGCATCAAAGGTCTATGGAATTATCGTTTAAGTTTGTGAAAAGTACAGTAAATACTGATCTTGCGTTTTGAAGAATATGAATAAAAATATTGGAATGTTTATATTAACAAAGTAACAATTGCTACCTACACGTGAAATCCGTATCAACTTTCTTTTCTTTTAGACACACCTTGCGTTAACAACCTCCGGGAGTTAACCTGATTTAGCACCTGCTGCAAAGTATTTTTGCTCTTCAGAATATATGTATTCCCATTCTCAACCGTGCCTTATTTTTTATTGGTTGGTATTTCGTGTTATTTAAAGAAAATTGTCACGCTTCTGTTTCAATCAATGGCATGTCATGTGCGTATGATATAATATGACTCAAGTATGAACTAGACTTAGGGGTATAGACTATTAGTTACGGGTTCGTTTCCTTGGGTACTTAAAAACATGAAATGAAAAATTACTGGATTCCAGTTACGCGGTTTTATTCTCCACAATAATAAAGAAAAATGAATATCCTAGTTAACGCTTTTACTCACTACTAAAAACAAAAACTTAAAGGGGTACAAAACAACCTTACTGCATCCCTTCTATTCTAGCTAAAATATTCTTAACTATTCAGGGTCAAAAAACTACCGGACATAGATAGAATAAACTTAAGTATTAATAATAATCCTAGCAACCAATTATCATAAATTATGCTAATATTAGTAACTCGAATTTTCCGCGCCAATACTATTTCACTTTCACACGCCTCTGAAGTTTATTAATATAATTCTTTCCCCAAGTTCTGCGGTCTGATAACGTCGGTGAAGTAAAATATAACACCAAACGTAGATAAAATAATGTTAGATAGGGGCCTCTTTCTGTACGAGGTTAATCGTATAGAAGCGAATACCCGTCATACAAGACAAGCGAATACCTTTTCACAAAACACACGTGATGGTTGAAAGCAGTGCTGGATAATATTTGTAACCAGATCACCACTATCTACAAATCATGAATTCTAATATTTCTTCATAACAAAAAGTTCAGCATACTTAATACTATAAATCAATACGATACCTACAGATTCTACTCTGTTTTGCATCCAAACTTAGCACCTCGTCACTTTTTCACTTATTCTGTAAGCTTTAAATTATAAAACATCACTTTTGCAACGAAACCACATTAAATTCTCAACGCAAGTATAAACATAAAATAATCTCCTAAAAACCACGTTTCTTAATGAATATCTCGCCTGACATCTCACTCAACCGACCGTTCAGGCGCAGCTAACTGATTACGTATCTGCCCGCAACCTGCAGGATTATACAAGTTATCTTCCTTCGCACCACACGATGCGCTAAACACGCGCAACAGACTCAGATATAACTTACTTACTAGAACACAACGTTGTTATTGATGCAAAGACAGAATTTTAAGAAGGAGGAAAATTATAATATAACAAAATAATTATGTATACCGGGCGTGCCTAGCACAAGTACCACAACTACAACGGTGTAATGTCTGGCCAGGCGGCTCTGTGACGTAGTTTGTATGCGTATGAATTCTATGACCAAGGTCTTGGGCTTAAATCCCGACACAGTCCGCTTGAAAAATGTTAGGCAAACATTTTTCACAAAAATACACCCTCGTTCAGATGAAAGAGAAAATGGAGGTCCCGCGTGTGAGTGCTGTGACGCACGTTAAAGATTCCTTCCTAGCTTAGAACAGCAAAAGTTCGGCAAAGTTCTACATTTTGCAGGTATAAAAACTCGCTTTCTGGCCAATGTAGTACCTTTCGGGTGGAGCATTGGAAAAATCAAATGTATGGGTGTAATGTTTGGTCTGTAATAAAAATATATTAATGGTAGTAATATCATAACAGAATTGATTATCCTAATTGCGATTTTATAAGTTACGTATAAGTTAACGAAATAACGGTAGTGTTAGTTCGGAGTGTACAGTAGATATAGATAATTTTAAATTAGGGATTTTAAATTTGCTGTTGGGAGTGTTGTGTAGGTGGCGTTAAAAGTAAGTATTTCAAGCGCAAAGCGAGTGAAGTTATCAATAGCGCATTATAAAAAAATTATGAATTCTAAAACTAGAGTAGTTGAAAAATTTAGAGGTTCTTTATCATTATTCCTAAAAAACGAAGAGCATTCGTATATTTCGTTATAATCAACACATCAACTGAACCTAGGCAATCAACATCTATGACTTCAAAATTTCTTTTGCCACAGCCAAATACTATTCGGTTTCTATCTTCGATTATATCGACAATGACCGAAAAAAAAATGCGAAATGCTATACATTAGGGTCAGGGAAGAAATTCACAATTACAACAGGTTTAACAAAAGAAAAGATAGAAACAGAAACACCTAAAACTCCTACAACTAATAGTAACACTGATAATTGTTGGAAAAAGATTGACTTTAATAACCGTGTTACGTGGAGTACAATTATTAATAGATGTGGAAAAGTAAGAGACCTAATTGTAGAAAAAGGACCTATCTCTTGTGGATTAGATAAGGATTTATATCTTCTTGATATAAATAGCAGGAGAATTACAAATACACATTTTTACAAAATAATAGCAAATTTGGAAAATGCTAAAAGAAATTGGGTGATATACTCTAAGGCATAAAAATGCGTGTATTGCTTTTGTTGCAAACAATTTACTACAGTAAATAATAGATTTACATCTGGATACAGTGATTGGAAGATCATAAGCCATTGTCTTATCATGAAAAAATGGTGTAGTGTGGGTAGAATGTTCAAAAGGTGTTCACAGATTCCTCAATTAATGCTAAGCATGAGGCAAATTTGATAAAGAAAAATTGTACTGGCATAATGTCCTACACAGAATTGCAAAGGTAAAAACAATAGCTCAGTTAAATTTACCTTTTAGAGAAACATTTGACTTGAGAAATACTCCTAATTATGGAGTATTTTTGAAAATCATTGGTTGTTTAGTAAATTTGACGCGATTTTAGAAGAACGTGTAATTAGAATTACAAATCGAAACATAAGTGCATTATTTATGAAAAAACCTTCAAAATGAGGTAATCCATTTACTGGCAAAAAAAGCCAAAAAATTAATCATAAATAAAATAAATCTGCATTGCATTTTCCTGTAATTTTGGACTGCACTGCTGACATAAGCCACGTAGTACAACATTCAATTATAATAAGGTTTGTTTCCATTGAAGAAAAGATTCAGGTAGCAAAATATTTTTCAAGCTTTTGCTGGTGGTTTCAGAGATTTATTTTTTCTTAAACCTTTATACATGAACCTAGCCTTGGAAAATTGGTTATGATAATGGTGCAAACATGAAAGGAAAAAATATTTACCTTAAGAAACTTAGTATATATAATAATCCTCTAACATTTTATGTTCCTTGCAGCAATCATACATTGAACCTTATATGCCTCGACTAGCTCAGTCCAATTCACAATGACCAACAATATGTACACTATATTTTGATTGATACTTTGATTTTGTTATTCTTAAAATTAACCCCTGAATCAAAATAATAATATCTATCTGATTATGCCCAAACCATAACTCCCTTAAAGCCAGCAAGAATACAACTGTCTCTTACTAGAAACACCTTTAAATGTTCAAATACCTTCTTTTTCTCTACATAAATTTTCAAAAGGTTTTTGATGACCCCTCATAAATTAAATACTTCAATGTATAAAAATTATAAGTGTTAAAAACTTAAATCACGTTTTATACTGATAAATAACGTTTTGACTCTGACCTGCGTTCTCCCTGACTGTTTCTGACTCTGCATGTGGTTGGTCAGAACCCATAGATTGTTTCCATTTAAGTTCTTTTGCTTATTGGGTGGCACAACTTCGCCCAGTATAACCTCTGTTGATTAATTTTCCTTTCGACTTAAATTCGTTTCTTAATTCGTTCACCTTGGAGTTTATGTAGATTTACTCAGAGGAAATATATATTTATATATATTTATATATTTATATATATATATATTAGAATGTATTTCGAGTATACCTAGAAGATATTTTAGAGGACACTTTGAGTATACTAGGAGGAAAATTAGAAGATACTTAGAGCCCTAACTTATTAAACATTATTATTAGGTTTAATTAATAATTATCACTTACGTTTTTCACAGTAAACGGCAACTTCTATTATATTTATTGGCATTTGAATTATTACTTTTAAATTATTTCTATCACTAAATAATTACTTAAATTTTTCCATTTTTACTCGCGTGAAATTCGGCTTTAAGTAGGTATAGTTTGTGCCTTGGCCGAAAATATACTGATTATTTACAATTTTGTGTTCTATATAAAAACTCCTCCTTCCACCTGTGCTATTGGTCTTACTCGCGCATTTTGTTAATTGAAGCGTTGTACTTTGCCTTTATCATTGCAGCCTTCGGATTTTTACCATCTAGACCCGTGTCGAAGTAATGTATATTCTCACGTAGGCACATACTTTGCATAGCATATTCCTCTGAAAATTCAACCTTTACCTTCGTTTAAGTCGCGTTCTTTTGTTTATATTAGCTATTGTTCAAATTTTATCGTGTAACCAAATATTTGTTATTTGTTATTTAGTACTCTAAAATCTGTTGGATTTTATGAAAGTACTTTGTTGTTGGTCACGCAGTAAAGTTTCTATGATGACGTATTTGAATGCTTTTATTTATTTATGCGTTAATATTTTAAATGAGATTTCTTTTTAGCTAGTACACCAGGTTATTTTCTTTTAGTAATTGCGTTTTTATTTCAATAAAACTCGTTGCGTTTAAAACGTTATTCCTGTGTATTTCTTTTTAATTTTATGTTTGTGTATTTAATTTAAAATGCATAATACGACGTACAAACTGTTTATCTAACTAAATATGATGTGATTTTTGACGAATGAGCTTCCTTTCGTAAATTAAAGTAAGTTGTGATTTATATACAGTGTGCTCGATATTGGCTTTTTGCTTAATTGTCGGGTTACTCCCATTTTATGACGAAATTGTTTGTTTTTCTTAACTTTAATGATATTTACATGTATCGCACGACCCTTATGACTCAATACATCCCTAAATCACCCTATTATCATAGCAATATACATTGAAAGTTGTTTTTAAAGACATTTATGCAAGAAAGACAATGAAAATGTGCTTATATTCACCATTTACGGTCAATCAATTGGTCAAATAAACATTTATTACTCTTCTTCTATATTTTAAATGTAATAAACAACTCCCTGCATGTGGGTGCGACAAGGAGCCTCATTGCTTGTAGCGAAAAACATATTAAAACCAGTGCTGAAATTAACTATTGCTCTCCAGAAATGAGGATGTCTCTTATGTTCACAACGTCATATCAATATTAATCCATGCCTATTATTCCGGTATTCGCGCAAACCAAATGTTCACATTGATCATTTACGCATTGATCTATTTTGCACTACATTGTGGAGTTGGAACGTTATTTTAACGCTTACAGGTCGATAATATTGTAAGATCACCTCCATTTTATTTAAACGGATAGTTTTTTGCTGTTGAAAGCCGATGAAACCGCTGATGCACGAAAGTACTCTGAGCTCTCAAATTTGGATGAGTTGTAATAAAGTTATAGGTAATTAACCCAACTGAGGTAGTGATCTTTAATGCGTTTCTCAACTGTTTTCTAATTTTTATTAAGCTGCAAATATTGGTAAATAAATGTTTTGAAGGGTTTTTGTCGACGTGCTGTATTGAGTACAAGACATTACTCTGCATAGCCTTGACTATCATAATACAGAGTTTACGGAACGCTATTTATCGAACATATAAGGTCGCCAACTAAATATAATTTTAATATGCGATATAAGAGTTTAAAGTCAAAGAAAATTGTTCTGATTCTACGTTGTAATTTAAGAATGGTTTATATTCGGCTAAATGTCATGACTGCAAAGAAAGAAGTATAAAAATGCACAAACTTCTTCCTACGTGATCCTGTGTATTGTGTATTTTAGACACCAATGGCTACCATCGGAACTTTTAATACCTAGTGTGATAGTTTTGTAGAAAACAAAAACTAATGTCCAAAATCAACTTCTAAAAGACCATGTGCAAAAGGAGCATGCAATATAATGAAAATATATTACAGGATAGACTTAAGTATTTTAAATTATAATTTGCAGTAATTTAAATAACAACTGTTTAAACTGAAAAGGCAGTCGCAATCGCTAATAAATATTCAATTGCAGAAACTGCAAGTAACAATCTTTGACTATCTCAGTAGTGCATTTTTTAACAGGCAGGCTTTAGCAAATCGCAAAACTAATTCTCTAGCCGTAGCTATATATCGTTCGAGATTTTTGAGGTTTTGTTATTTTGTAGTTTACTTCTGAGAAATACGTGATAATGAAGGTGCTTTCTAACTGATTGAATGGTTTCAAAACCTTTTTGGTAACGCTTTTACGTTTATGAAAAGAATAAATAATAGGCATTAAAAATTGAAATAATACCAGTAACCATGGCCGCATAAAACATCAGGACCGCAAACACCCCAAGGGTATATATTGTAAAAGCGTATTTAAAATCTGCAATTTTTTTGCGAAAATATGCAGAAAAATAACCAGTATTCCTATAATGAGAAAGTTTGCAACTTGCTGTAAATACTGTTGGTGACGAATGACCTCTATAGTAGTGTCAAAGCTTTTCTCATAGCAAAATCAAATTTACAAAACTAGCATAAATGCAGAAACTTTATCAAACCGCTCATTATTCAAAAGCCAGATTAGTAGATGCTCGAGAACGGAAAGTGCTGAACCAATTGGAAATTTTTCAAAAGTGTATTGTTTTGACGAGCATCCACTATTAATAGGAAATATGCCTACTACTATCGTTAGAAGCAATTTTAGCAATCCTTTCACCAATAACAATTTGTTTTGTCGTGAGACGTTTGAAGATTTTGCTAAATATCATCTAGAAGCAACTCTACAAAAACCCGAGAAAATGGTTATAATCGAGTAATTATGTTTAATAGAAATAAAATGGGATTATTTCACAAAGACAAATTTAATGGTAGTAAAACATAATTTTCTTGTTGCTCAAATTTTAACATTAGCAATACTGTGTCACAGCCGTTCAGAGTCATAAAGAAATTTTGGCCATAAAAATTAGTTCTTGACAGGTTCAGAACAAAAACAACCACAACTGCAGTATTCGGTTTTATTGCCTCTTATAAAATTATATGGAACCCGTGATATTTGTATCTTATAACAAAGGAATGGCACCTTAATTTCAAAATGCTATAAATTTTTGGTTAGATAATGGTTATTTACCGAGAATAACTCTTTTGAATGTCTAAAACAATTTATTCAATACGTAAAACAATATCAAGAAACTCTTTATTCACCGCTTTTAGACATCTTAACAACTGCTAACTGAACCACATTTTCTGCAGAGAAAGTAACTGAAACATATTGTAACTAAATTGTGCCTACAGTCATATGATGTGACATTTTATGGTTTACTAGAAGTTTATAATAGGGAGCGCGACCAGTAAGGGATGATATCCCGACGAATACAGTTTACTATACCAGGTTGCTGAGCAAGTTAGTACAACTTCTGCTCCTGCTACAATTATTAAATAGGTATTAAATGTTTTAGGAAGTGATACCTTATTCAGCAAGTACAAAGATTTTGAAGAAGGCTGACTGCAAGGAACTTACTGCCAAATACACAGAAGTAATGAGATAACCAGTTGTGGCGCAGTCTGGTGTCTGCGTTATTTTGCCAAAAGTTTTTGAACTAGCTACTCCATTAAACACCGAAAGGGTTTTAAAACAAATATAAGACAAACTATAACGTTGAGGAAAATATTGCCAATTTTCTGTTGCTTTAAAGTCTTGTAAAGTGCGACAAAAGAAACCTTTAAAAATACAATATTCCGCAATCTCTATGTTTCCACTCATTAAAGATGTTCTTGATAAAAAATAAAATGCAAATTGAAAAAAATATAGAAAGAGAACGAAATGGTAAATAACAAGAGTCGCTGTTTGGCAAAAGTAACAATATGGTAGTCAAAAAAAGAAAGACTCTAAAAAAAATGTAACCCCTTCTAAAGAATGGTACCTAATAACTTTGGAATGCATCCAGCAACAAAGCTGAAAATTATAAAGAAGACACTCTCAACAAAGCAATCGATGAAGATATTTGCGTAATATGCGGAGAACTTGAAGGAAAAAGTAAAATGCGTTCCATTGTATTGTATATGCTGGATAAGGACGTAAATGGTGCACTATCTTAAACCAAAAAATGTTGTGTACAAGCGCCGGCAATAAAAGACTTGTTATTGCATTTTCTTGGGGTAATTGTGATATTTTTTGGTAAATGTAGCAATCTTAACACAATTACCTCACAAGTGCAGGAAATGACGGCTTTTAGGACATTTTTGAATGTTGTGTTTTTATGTACGAGGGTTAGCTAAAAATTTCCGGAACAATGTTGTAACTCTATATTACCACAATATAGGTTCACACTTACTTAATCGCCTTCAAGGTAGGCTCTTTCAGAATACACACACTTGATCCATCATCGCCATTGCTAAGAACAACGATGAAATTCCTGTTGTGGAACGTTCCGAAATTTCGTCGGGGCTTTGGTTTTGATGTCTTCTACGGTTACCTTTGTGGGTCATTTTGATCTTGGGGAAGTGCCTGAAATCAAATGTTACTAAATCCGTAAAAGGCCCCCATTTCTTATGCCAATTCGTCTAAGATTGTTTTTTGGTTTCATTTGATTTACTGATTCACTTGCACGATAATTCTTTCATTTCTGGAAGTCGAACATAATTCACTGCGACTGTTGCCTTACGGCGACTCCGTGACCAGGTTGGTGTGCGTGTGACTACAATGGCTAAGATCTCGGGTTCAAATCCCGACACGGTCTGCTTGAAAAATATTAAGCAAGCATTTTTCACAAAAATCGCCTTAGTTCGAATGAGGTAAAATGGAGGTCTCGCATGTGTCGTCGAGCACGTAAACGATCCCTACCTTGCTAGTAACAGCAAGAGTTCGGCAAAATTCAAAATTTTTCAGTTAAAAGAAACTCGTTTCCTGGCCAGTAGTACCTTCGGATAGAGCATTGGAAAAATCGAATGTAGAGGCTTCCACCTTGCATCAATTCATGTCCACACCGAAATCTTAAAACTACCCGTAAACGGCTGCTTTTTTTTAAAGAATCGTCACCGAAAATTGTTTGTAAGGCTAACAGTTTCTGAATCGCATCTACAATCTGCGCATGAACTTAATGTATAACTTTTGCTCAAACTTCGACTTCGCGCCAGCTGATCACCACACACCTTTAGCGACTGCAGTCACAATGCTATCAAACTACCTGTAAATAAATTAATTAATTATACGAAATACAGGGAATATTTTGACTTACCTTCGCGTATTAACCGTGTGTTTAAATAAAAATTCATTCTAATTATTGGTTTATAGCTTTATTTAAAAATCTTGGTTTACACATTTAAGGCGTAGATAACGCCAGAATGCAAGCAATTGCTTTAGGAGACAAAAATACCCACTCTCTTCTAGTATATAATGTTGGAAGCTGCCAAATTTCAAAGCTATGTGAAACTGCAACGTAATCACAGAACTAAAAGGCACGCCATTCATAAGATTGAGAACGCTTGTTCACAATAATGCTTCACACAAATAAGAAAAGCGTTATATACTGCAATATTTCTAACTAAAAACTTTCTAAATGTAATAGCTTTTGCTGCTACAAGACTTAGATATAAATCTGACATTAATGAATTTTGGAATGAAATACGTTCGTCTTTCTGATATTAAGTAGGTATTCAAAATATTCCATGCATTTGTAATTAGGTTTTCTTGTTTATCTAAAACTCATAATCTTATTAAATCTTATACAGATATTGCACTTTCCTGCTTTATGAATACGTTTAGCTGTCGACGCCTAAGGAAAATTACAATGCAAATTAATACTGCTTTTTTAGCCATTTTATTACAAAAAGCCAAAACACCTAGCTCCGGTACAATGATGCGCATGGAACTAAGAAGTTCTCTTGAAGGTATATATTAAAAACCAAGAAATTTTTCTGGGAGTAGTACTGCATGGTTATTAATAACTGTAATTTTATTTTAATTTATAGTAATAAAGAACAACATTTGTTTGGTGCTCAGCGAAAATGGCGTATACAGAGTATTGCAGTTTTGAGAACGATGCTATGCGATTAAACGATTGCCTTTACTGAATATCTTACTCATAACGAAACCGGTATATTTAAACAAACATACACTTTACGAGTAGAACATCTCTAAGTCGATTTAAACGTATTCTAAAATTGGTGGAAAATCATTGACAAAATCTACATCTTTGCCATTGGATTTTCAAAGTTCATTAAAGTGATACATTTTTAAACCCCTATTAGTAGAATTTTATAGCACCAAAGCAGGATTTCTTAAACTAATACGCGACGTTGAAATTTCATAAACGATGACTAAATCTACGCCAAAAATTACGTAACTGAGGTTAAATGAATAATCGAAATATTACCTTTGTGTGTTTAACACATCTTAAAAAATCGCCCAAAATAAATTTAAAAAACAAATATAAAAGTATTACCTACCCGTAAAACATCTACATTATTTATTGGCTTACAGAAACTTGCGTCTTCTGTTTATTTTTACAGCTGGTTTTCCATATCAGTAAAGATTCCATTGTACCTCACATACGAATTACGTCTAGTACGTTAATATAAGTATGTATGTATGTATGTATGTATGTATGTATGTATGTATGTATGTATGTATGTATGTATGTATGTATGTATGTATGTATGTATGTATGTATGTATGTATGTATGTATGTATGTATGTATGTATGTATGTATGTATGTATGTATGTATGTATGTATGTATGTATGTATGTATGTATGTATGTATGTATGTATGTATGTATGTATGTGTATGTATGTATGTATGTATGTATATGTATGTATGTATGTATGTATGTATGTATGTATGTATGTATGTATGTATGTATGTATGTATGTATGTATTTTTTTTTTTTTTTTAGGCAAAAATATTTATTTTAAATTAATATATACATGAAAAATAAATATATGCACTGCAACACAACACCAATTAGTCTTCTCGCGGAACCGCCGTGCAGCATTACTTGCGAGAAGTGGTTGTGGCTATCAAGCTCTTCATTTCGGGTTCGTATTAATTTTTTACGATTCTCTTCCATTTAGATATGTATTTCAATAACTCCTATACGTTTAGTAAAACTATTTTCGTGTTCGATTCAAATTTTCATCTTTTCTTTTATATTTTCTTTTTGTTGTTTTTTTTTTGTATATGAGATATTTAATCTTCTTTGATGAAGTTCAGTTATATCTTCATCTCTTTGTTTCTCAACATTATATTTTCAATAATGCTTTTATATCCAAATCATCTTTCACAGCTTGTTATTCCATGCATTATTATAAATTACGCTTAGTCATGTCAAGGTTAATTAGTTCAATACTTGTTTGAAAATTAAAATTTTGTCAAGTAAGCAATAAATTATTGACAAATATCTTGTTAAGTGTCTTTGAAGTTACTTCAGCTTTGTTTGTTTTAAGTTTCTCACTTGTAAACAGAATACACACTAAATTGTTCTTACTTTCGGCTTAAATACCATAAATGTAGTTTAAATTTAGTACTTCAATTATTTGTTTAGAAACACAATTAATATGATTAATGTTTTAAATAGCCTTTTGGATACCTTGACTCGTTCCATTTGAGTTATGGTCTGTAGTACAAAACAAGTTTAACTTTTCTTGAAAATTTCTAAATCGTATATACTTCCATTATACAAATAGTGTCATCATAATTGGATCCTATAATTGTTTAATTATTTGTTGTCTGCCTTC
>JARFIW010000650.1:4710570-4850344 GCA_036346225.1 Platerodrilus igneus | reverse complement strand
ACCCCGACCTTGGCGCAGTAGTCACACGCATACCAATTACGCCACGGAGCCGCCAAAAAACCAAATGGCAACGTGCTCTTCTTCAAATTATCCATCCTTAAAAACACATTTAAATTCTTAAATTCACAACTCAGTTACTGGAAATATTAAATACTGATAGGAAAGCTTTAAAATTTCTATTAAAGGGATGAGAACGCAAAACGTTATTTGCACTTGTGAAATGTATTAAAATGTGAGAAATTACTGGAAATACTAAATATTGGTAGGAAAGCTTTAAAATCGATAGTAAAGGGATGGAAATGCAAAACGTTATGCACTTGTGAAATGTATTAAAGTGCGAGAAATAAATTATTTACATAAAAAAGACTTTTTTTTGCTACATTCCACCACTAGTAGACACACCCCTATTCAACCGTGAACTTGATAAACTTTCCACAAGCTTCACGATAAATGATAATATTGTTCCACGTCGAATTCAATACCTAACACGAAATGTGTGAAACTCAGTCGTTTGCAAACAATTCCTCATACATGTATTTGATATTCCAATTGTATAGTCCCTATTTTCGTTTGTAGTACGCGCCTTGAAAATACAATGCTGCTATATAGCAAGTTATAATCGGACTCGTGTTACAACTACTTTAGAGAACAAGCAATAGACTCCGACCCTCAATTTGCCCTACTAAATTCTACAGTAACACTAAATGAGATTCCTTTGTCACCAACAGAATTGCTTCTTCTTGTGAAAATGATTTACTACAGCACAAGGGTTCCCCTACAAGTACACAGGATGTCTACAGGTGGCCTGTAAAATGATCTTGTAAGCTAGAGTTTCAATTTGTTACGAAATGTAAGGGCTTGACGTTTCTCGTTTACGGTTTTTGTATAATGCATTGGGGTTTATATCAAGCGCATTTAACAATGTCTTCGAGTAGCAATCGTTAGCTTTCTCCCGCGAGAGAAAAGGAACCACGTTGAATATGGGTATGAGAGTAAAATATGTTTTTAGGCAACTGTTATATGAAATATAAACTAGGTCGAGTTTTGAGTATCAGATATTTACAATATTTAGATGGAGTTGCTCAAAATAAGACCTGTTTTAACTTCCATTATTTAATAATTTTTCTACTGTACTACGTTTTGTTTTATTTAATTATTTCTAATGTTTTTGCACGCCCCCTAAGCCGTGTGTTTCCTATTTTTCAAATTACTTTAGTTGGCTAAACGTATTTGTCATTCATTCCTCATCAAGCTGCATGAAATGTTTGATGTTGTTTCAAAGTCTAACTAATGAATAATTATGTTCATGGACAAAGAAGTATCGATATACAAGCATAATCAAAGAATAAAATATGTAAGAGCTTTCAGTTAGAACCTCGAATTATGTGCACCTTTCTTTATGTAACGACCTGCGTTTTACAATAATTGTCTGAAGGAATGATTGGAAGAAAAGCGTTCCCATTTTGCTTTTCTGAACTATTGAAACGGTTTCCGCTTCCTTCACAGATAATCGAAGAAAGGGACATCATCCGACATAGCTAGGAGTCTATTTCTGGATAGGGCAATGAAAAATGGGGAGGAGTCGATTTTTGTTTCGAAAAACTAAACAAAGTTAAATAGGCGCCATCAAGTTAAGGGCAAAGCGATATTCTAAGGGAGGACGTGGAAACCCAAAGATAAAAAGATCGTCTTCGTTAACAAAAACCTGTCTTATAAAAATAAAACGCAGCTCCTGAAAGAAATTACAAAGGTTCATCACCATCATCATTAGGTCTTCAGTCCTGGAACTGGTTAGACGAGTACCCTCATTGTTTCCTATTCCAAACTAACCTACACATTTCCCTGAAATTTGCACTGTCTGCATCTATCACTATCTAACCTAGGTGTACATCTATCTCTTTTTTCCCATCTCTGCTTGGAATATATCCCATGCTATTCCCCAAAAATGCCTTAGAACGTATTTGTCCTATTTCCCTTATTTTTTTCCACAGATATCTTTATTCCCCTACTATTTCTATAACCTATTTGTTATTAACATTGTCTGTCCATACTATTATCCTCATACATCTAAAACACAACATTCCAAAAGGCTGCTACCTGTTATTTTGCCTGCTTTTCCTACTGCCCGTATTTCATAGGCATACTGTGCTGTGCTCCCCTTATATTCAACAATTTTCTTGTTGTTTCTATGTTTGTTGTCTTTGATCATAGACGATGTTTTTTCTTGTTAGATGCAGTTCGATCTCCTTCTACTGTTTTACAATTAAATACCCCATTTCCCCGACATTCAGTGGTTGTTAAGGGGGGAGCGGCTTCGTGGCGTAGGTGGTATACGTGTGACTACTACGCTAGTTAAGCTTCGGGCCTTTGGAGCGATGTTTTTAAAAAACGTTTCCAAACTCTTAACAAATTTATTTATCTTAAACAGAAATTATAATGGAATTTTGAATAACTGTATAAAATAACTTTAAATCGAAATTATTTAATTAATTGTACTAGGGCGAGTAGTCTAGGTAAACAACAATGCAAAAGCTGTAGTACTCAGACTGACTGCCGGGTCTTGAGCTCCCGGGCTTTTTATAATATCCTGACCCCTCACATGGCTGTGGGAACTTGCAGATTTCATGTCTGCTTTACTCTTAATTCTACACTTTATTACATTGTAGCGATCTTATTTCTAGCTAATTGCGGTATGTTAACCGTCTGTGACCTGTCACCTGCAGTATCACTGTCGTCTCGGATACAAAGTTGCATATCCGTTCTCATGAACTGTTAATAATCTGTCTGGTTTATTCTTGTATTACATTGTTGCAATTGACTTATGATTTATTTAACAATTTCTAATAATTCCTATTAGATTCTATTATTCAATATATATAGGTAAATTGGGAGATACATAACTCGCCCAAGGTCCACGGTTCGAATTCCGACACGGTCCGCTTGAAAAATGTTAGGCGAGCATTTTTCAGAAAAATACGCCGTCGTTCGAATGAGAGGAAAAATGGAGGTCCCGTGCGTGAGTGTTGTCACGCACATTAAAGGTGCCTACCTTGCTTCGAACAGCAAAGATTCGGCAAAATTCAAACCTTTTCAAGTAAAAAAAACTCGTTTTCTGGCCAATGTAGTACCTTCGACAGGAGCATTGGAAAATCACATGTAGTGTTGTGAAGGGGAGTAAGCAGCCTGTGGCTGCCAAGTTTTCCCAGAACTTGAACATTTGCCGCTTTAATATTTTTTCCAATATATCTTTTCGCGCAGTAAACATTAGTTGCAGATATTTCACAACCAACACCTGTAGTTGTTTATAATAATCATCAGATTTATCTCCGCTTATTTATTCGTCAATAGGTTTTCCGTCTCAAAACTGGTTGGACAGTTCCCTGAAATTCCTACACAGTCTATATACAGCTCGGTTCCCCTTCTATTGTTTTCTATATATATGCCTTATTTTCCGGAGATTCAGTGGTATGCGAAGGGGAACGGCTCCGTGGCGTAGTTGGCATGCGTGTGAATATTGTGCCCAAAGTCCCGGGCTCAAATCCCAACACGGACCGCTTAAAAATGCTAAGCGAGTAATTTTCACAAAAATACGCCCTCGTTGGGATGAGAGGTAAAATGGAGGTCCCGTGTGTGTGTGTTGTCATGCACGTTAAAAATTCCTACCTTGCTTGGAACAGCAAGGGTTTGGCAACAACCAAAATTTTCCTGGCCAATGTAGTACCTTCGGGCTATCAGCTTCAGCTATCCGAATTTCTAGGAATTTTTTAGATAGCTCCATTCTCTAGGGAGCTACCCGAATTTTAAATTTTTTTTATCATGTCGATTTCTAATCAGCTATTCTTTTTAATATCTACAGTCCTTTAACCAAACTTGTAGCAGTATTAACATAAATAAATTAAGCACGCAAAAATTTAATAATTTATTTTATCCGATTTACAGTTTAATAAACTAATTACAATTTTTACAAAGTATAACACTTATCTTCTTCGTTTAACCAAATCCAAGCAGGTTAAAGTAACCTGTAACAAAAAATAGAAATTAATGTGTTGTTTAAAAAAGACCTATAACAAAAAGAGGTTAATGTAAAAAAGAGGAGACGTGTTTTCGGTCAATAAGACATATTGTTGTTAATCTAACAATATGAGAATAATGTAAAAAACATTCCAATGTAATGTGTTTTTAATATATAAATGGGAAGGTCGACTTTGGCGTAATCATCGCTCCGAATTACATGTGAAAGCTGTATATAATTTCTTTTTAAAAGTGTATATCTTTTCCAAACAAATACGGTTATTACAGTAGGAAGGTACGCTAAATGCGAGTCAATTAATAGCAATTTAATATTGCTTACTGACCTACCTTAATTAGGTTGCTGTACTATTAGGAATGATGTACTTTTTGTTGTCCTCGCCCGACAAACTGATTTTATTAATTAATTGGGTATTAAGTTGGTGTTTACATGGTTTCGTTTAAGACCTCGTACATATTTCCGGATTACTATAAGACGTTATGATTTAAAATAGGACCACGCCCTGCAAAGTTACATTTTAAAGCTCTCAAACCTCTAAATTTTGCTCTTTGCTCCCACATCTGAACCAAATAGTTTTTTTTTGTCTAACCAATGCATCTTTCGAGATAACCCTATCGTGTTTGGTATCAATTAATATTAGAATTTTCTCAGCTACCCGAATCTCTATGAATTTCTTAGATTGCATCATCCCCCAGGGAGCTACCCCAATTTTAAGATTTTCAGCATGCAGCGATTTTATGACCGTCCACATAAATTTTTTAACAATATGACACATCTTGTTAGTCGAAAATTTTACGTAGAATCCGAATCTGCAAACAGATTTAAAATCGGACCATCCCTTACAAAGCTACTCCTGGGGTTACTCGTGATGGGGTTTATAAAACTGTTGGCAGATATTCCAATGGAATATATACTAAATTGTAAGTTTTAAAGTAAAAATTTAACCACCTCAATTATTATCATAAGAAATGAATGATGTGAATTTAGAAATTATTTTTCTATATATTATTAGCTTGTGTATGTTATAAATAGAAGTTGATTTTGATTTATATGGCGGTTTTCAATAGATGTATTGCTTGGTTAAAAAATTTATAAGGACAACCATAAAATCGCTACCGGTAAAAAATCTTAAAATTAGGGTAGCTCTCTGGGGGATGATGCAATCTAAGAAATTCCTAGAGATTTGGTTAGCTGAGAAAAATCTTATATTAATTGATGCCAAACAAGATAGGTTTATCTCGAAAGATGCATTGGCTAGTCGGAGAAAGCTATTTGTTATGTTATAGAGCAAAGAGCAAAATTTAGAGGTTCAGGACTTTAAAAGTGTAACTTTGTAAGGGCTGATCCTATTGCAAATCTGTTTGCAGATTCGAATTCTGCGTAAAATTCTAGACTAACAAGATGTGTCACATGGTTAAGAAATTTATAAGGACAACCATACTAGAGCGCTCATTGTATGATTAATAAACCCTCCAGCAATGATGCGATTCTAATGGATGGCATTGAGCATATCTATTGTATTTCTCAAATCATATAGCCGCTAATTAATAAAAAAGAAAGGTTTACGCTACTTTCACTATACGTCACATAATTGTAAAGCAATTAGTTTGTCCTCGTCTACGTATTTTCCAACTATTTAGCATTGTGCATGTAATTTTGTTAAAACCAGAAAAATTTTAAAAGTCTTGGGTTTTCGCGATATTCTGAAAACAGCACGTTACAGTTTGAAAAATTGTTTTAAATATTAAGCACTTATGGCTTATAAAGAACTCATTTCTAAAATCTTTGCGGTTTTAGATTTCTAGGGAAATGGTTGTTTAAAGCATATGTTATAGATGAGCAAAACAATTTATAGAGGTTTGAGACTTTAAAGGAGTAACTGTGTAAGGGATGGTCCGATTTTAAATCTGCTTGCAGATTCGGATTCTACGTAAAATTTTAGACTAACAAGATGTATCACATCGTTAAAAAATTTACATGGACGGTCATAAAATCGCTGCATGCAGAAAATCTTAAAATTGGGGTAGCTCTCTGGGGGATGATGCAATCTAAGAAATTCATAGAGATTCAGGTAGCTGAGAAAATTCTAATATTAATTCATACCAAACAAGATAGGGTTATCTCGAAAGATGCATTGGTTAGACAAAAAAAAACTATTTGGTTCAGATGTGGGAGCAAAGAGCAAAATTTAGAGGTTTGAGAGCTTTAAAATGTAACTTTGCAGGGCGTGGTCCTATTTTAAATCATAACGTCTTATAGTAATCCGGAAATATGTACGAGGTCTTAAACGAAACCATGTAAACACCAACTTAATACCCAATTAATTAATAAAATCAGTTTGTCGGGCGAGGACAACAAAAAGTACATCATTCCTAATAGTACAGCAACCTAATTAAGGTAGGTCAGTAAGCAATATTAAATTGCTATTAATTGACTCGCATTTAGCGTACTTTCCTACTGTAATAACCGTATTTGTTTGGAAAAGATATACACTTTTAAAAAGAAATTATATACAGCTTTCACTTGTAATTCGGAGCGATGATTACGCCAAAGTCGACCTTCCCATTTATATATTAAAAACACATTACATTGGAATGTTTTTACATTATTCTCATATTGTTAGATTAACAACAATATGTCTTATTGACCGAAAACACGTCTCCTCTTTTTTACATTAATCTCTTTTTGATATAGGTCTTTTTTAAACAACACATTAATTTCTATTTTTTGTTACAGGTTACTTTAACCTGCTTGGATTTGGTTAAACGAAGAAGATAAATGTTATACTTTGTAAAAATTGTAAATAGTTTATTAAACTCTAAATCGGATAAAATAAATTATTAAATTTTTACGTGCTTAATTTATTTATGTTAATACTTCTACAAGTTTGGTTAAAGGACTGTAGATATTAAAAAGGATAGTTGATTAGAAATCGAAATTGATAAAAAAATTTTTAATTTGGGTAGCTCCCTAGGGAATGGAGCTATCTAAAAAATTCCTAGAAATTCGGATAGCAGAGAAAATTATAATATTAATTGATACCAAGCAAGGTAGGTTTATCTCAAAAGATGCATTGGTTAGACGAAGAAAACTATTTGTTAGTTTTGCTTATAAAGCAAAGAGCAAAATTTAGAGGTTTGAGAGCTTTAAAGGTGTATAACTTTGCAGGGCGTGGTCCGATTTCAAATCTGTTTACAGATTCGAATTGTGCGTAAAATTCTAAGCTAATTTAATGTATCGCGTGACTACAAAAATTTATAAGAACGCTCAAAAGTCGCTACAGGTAAGAAATCTTAAAATGAGGGTAGCTCCCTTGGGGGTGATGCTATCTAAAAAATTCCTAAAGATTCGGGTCAAGGAGTGAGGAGGAGTGAGGAGGAGGAGTGAGGTGGAGGAGGATGAGGAGGATGATGATGAGGCGGAGGAGGAGTGAGGAGGAGGTGCCAGAACCGCTCAAAACCACATACTCCTTTCACACAATTAACATTATTCGAGAATATTGTCCAAGCAATACCTGCAGTTGCTTATGATAATCATCATTATGTAAGTACAGTTATTTCTTTCGTCATTAGTTTATCCATCTTAGAACTGGTTGGATTTCTATTCTGAGCTAGCTTACACATTTTCCTGAAATTCCTACAGCCTACATCTTTCACTATCTGTGTGTAATAGTCTAACCAAGGTCTACCTCTACTTCTTTTTTTCCTATCTCCGCTTCTAATATACTCCGTACTATTCCCATACGCCGGTATGACGCAAATCATCCTATCTTTCCTGTTTTTTATCGTTTCCTACATATTTCTTTCTCCCCCTACCATTTATAGTACCTCTTTGTTTTTAACTTTGTCTGTCGATGATATCTTCATCATACGTCTGTAGCACCACATTTCCAAGACTTCTACCTTTTCCTTGTCCGCCTTTCCTACTGTCCAGGCTTCACAGCCGTACAGTGCTGTGCTACACACATATGTTTTAAGCAATCTTTTCCTTGTTTCTATGTTTGTTGTCTTTAAACACAGTAGTTACTTTTTCTTGTTAAATGTAGCACGGCCTTGTGCTAATCTTTATTTTACATCTTTTGCGCTTTTCCCATCTTGCGTTATTTGGCTTCCTAGGTAGCAGAAATCCTTAACCTCTTGTAAGTTCTTGTTACCCATTAGTATCCTTGTTTTTGATTTATTTTCCCCTCCTTTGCATACTAGTACTTTAGTTTTATTTTTGTTAATTTTCATACCATATCTCTCAGTTAGAACCGTTTCCATTTCATTAAGAGCAGTTTCTAACTCTTCCATGCTAGATACTAATACCGCTATATCATCTGCAAATCTAGTCATATCAATCTTTTGTCCTTGCATAGTAATTCGAAATGTCTTCCTGCATTTGACAGTATTCATTGCCTCTTCAATGTACAAGTTAAAAATTGGTGGGGATTAGGGCACATCCCTGTCTCACCTCTTTCCTAATGTTTACTTCTCTACGTTCCTGCTCTAATTCTATTACTGCTGTTTGCTCATTGTATAAGCTATGTACTATTCGTTTATCCCTATAACTCATTCCAATCTTTTTGAGTATTTCGAACATTTTTTTCTATTTTACATTGTCGAATGCTTTTTCCAGATCTACAAACCCTATCCCCCCTTTTTTATTGTTTTCTCCATTATCACTCTCCCGGGTTTCCTCTGTTTCGCCTAAACCCAAATTGATCTTCTCTAGTATTTCTTCAGCTTATTTTTCATTTGTCTTTGTACGATTCTGGTTAATATTTTTAACACGTGTGCTGTCAAACTTATTGTTCGGAAATTTTCACATCTATCCGCGCCTTTCTTTTTTGGTATAGTTACTATGATGTTACGTTTGAAATCTTTGGGTATCTTACCTGTCTCATACATATAACTTACAAGTTGGAAGAGAAGTTCTGTTACTGCTTGTCCAGCGGCTTTTAGCGTTTCTGCTTGCATCTTATCTGTACCAGACGCCTCACCATTTTTCAAACCCTTTAATGCTTGTTCAAACTTCTACTTAAGTATTATAGGATATCCCAAGTCATCATTTTCAATGTCTGATTCCTATTCTAATGAGGATAGTTCCTCTCTTGCATATAAATTCCCTATATATTCTTGCCATCTACCCACTTTCTCTACATTTTCTATAATGACGTTTACTCTCGCGTCCTTTATATTTTTGCTATACGATTTTATATCCCTAAAATTAATTCTAATTGGTTTGTATGTTTCATCTGTCTTTTCTATTTCCATCTTAGTTTGTACCTCATTGCATTTTTCATCAATCAATTGTTCTTTAGCTTTCCTGCATTTGCGAATAATTTCCCATTTTATGGCTTTGTATCTCTGTTTTCCTGTTTCTTCTGATTTATTTTTGTATTTTCGTCTTTGTTCTATTAAATTCAGGATATCCTTTGTTATTCATGGTTTCGTTTTTTTTTTGTACATTCCAGAATATCTCTGACCGCCAAGTCTAAGCTGGATTTAATGTTATTCCACTCTGTTTCTACTTCCTTAGTATCACATGTTTTCCCGATATCTTTCAGCAATTTATTTGACTTTTTTTCGAATCTTTCTTGAATATCTTTATTTTTTAGTTTCTCAAAGTCAAAGTGCCTCTTTCCGTTTCTTTCTTCGAATTATTAAATTTAAGTGCGGCCTTCATAATTAAGATGTTGTGGTCAGTGTCTATATCTGCTTCTGGGTAGTTTCTACAGTCTTCTACTTGATTTCTAAACCGTTGTCTAACAAGAATGTAATCTATCTGATATCTTCCTATATCTCCTGGCATCTTTCACGTATATCGTCTTCTACCATGATGTTGAAATAATGTGTTTGTGATGATTAAATTGTTCTTGTCACAAAATTCTACTAGCCTATCTCCCCTGTCGTTTCTCGTGACTAAGCCAAATAAACCTACTACTGCTCCTTTCCTACCCTCACCTACCACTGCCTTAAAATCCCCCGTAATTATTAAATTTTCATCACCTTTTACGTATCTTAGTATTCTTTAATATCTTTGTAGATCGCTTCTACCTCTTCGTCACTGTAGCTAAAGGTGGGCATGTAACGGTTGAGATTGTAATCTAACCATAAGTACTTTATCGTTCTTCTGTAAGTAGTTTTCTACACAGTGCCCTATCTGTTTTTGCATAACTATCCCTACACCAGAATTTCCTTACTCTGATTCTCTGTGAATTACCTTAAAGTCTCCACTCCACAAATCCCCCACCTCTGGCCACCGAACTTCGCTGATCTCTACTATGTCTAGTGCTAACCTATTCATTTCGATTTTTCGGTTCTCTAGCTTACCTACTTGCTTCATCCTTCTAACATTCCACGCTCCGACTCGCAAAATGTTTCCGACTCCTATATTGACCTTCCGATCGCATCCTCCGAAGTAATCCCCTCCCGGAGATCGCAATGGGGGAGTATTTTAACTCCGGAATCTATTACTCCAGAGGAGGCCATCATTTTAAATACAATTTAAGTACGCTGTGTACTTGGGAGGTAATGTAGTGGTTTCCCGTTGCCTTCTACATAGCGGTAGTGTGTCTTAGACTGCCATACTGACCCCTAGGGTCTTTGCCAATGTAAGTACCGAAAGAGACGCTGCCCTCTTTAGGGGACCTATCTTAGTCTGGTTTCTCACTAACGACCCTACTACTTTGGTTGGACGTGTAGTTTGGCTCTATAGCTCATTAGAACACGCAAGCCATTTCACTTGTTCTAGGAATCTAGAACTTCGGCAAGGTGCAGGTCCATTCAAAATGGTTACAAAGGTTAAACAAAAAAATATATAAAACACAATTTGTTCCTTTAAAATAAATGATAATATATAAGCAATTAGTTATTGCTTTTTGGCACAAAAAAGATTGTTATTCAGAAGTCCTACTTTTATATTATCAGATTCGATCGCGTTTGACCAAAATAAAAGCCTAATAAATTATCTAGTTGTATAATGTAGCAAAAACTTTGTTTTCAATAGTCATAGTTTTTAACATATAAATTAACAACTATGATATTTATATAACGAAATCAAAATTATGTTTTTTTAAAGCAAAAGACGACTCCATAAACATAAGTTTATTTACACCTTTTAGATATTTGAACTTAGTAAAAATATGTACTATTCTGAACCGACCTGGACCTGCATCGTTGAATAACCCGGTGTCCCTTTTTATCTCAAAAAAATTAATCTTAATTGTAATTGTTACGTCCTCTGTGCGTTATTTATAATACTGTAAGTTAGGATAGTTACCTAAGCTATTCAAATACATTATAAAGCGCTACGGCGCATGAACCTCGTTCACCCTTAGTATTGTACGTAAGAGGGTAGAGTATTATTCGAGTATCGGTCGACGATGCATGCACGCTTGTATTTTCAATAAAGATACTATTGTACCTTCTCGTTTATTCATTATGATTACATCGTAAATGTACGCGATATTTGTGATGATATAATTGGTTATCGTCCCAAACAGTAATGCCTCCGCTAGCTCAGTTTTAACCACGCACGGAGCTTGCGACGATGCGACAACAAAGAATGCTTAATCTCCCTTTTTATCTCTACTTCCTATGTATTTGAGCTAAACACAATTAACCACAATTCATATAATGTTCTCAATATATACAATGCACAAAGCGTTTATAATGTTGTTGAATGGAACCTCTTTCTATATAATTGAATTAATTTCTCCCAAAAATTATAACTCCCTCTGATTGATCAAAAACCAGCAAAAATCGCCCTTTCTATTATTACTTGAAGCCCTATGAACGTTCATCAGTCTTCCTTAAATTTTAACGTCAATTATTACGCATATCAAAACGATTTTTCTTGACCCTCACATAAAATTTTCATGAATGTAATATTTTTAAATATTTATAAATAAAATCATCAATGCAACAAAATATTTATAATGACTAACTTCTTGTCCCTTTTTGAAGTGTCTCGTTCCCTCAAATCAGACCAGTTTCTGCTCCAATTATTCGCTGATTCAGCTTCAGTTTATAGTTACTCCTTGAGTTATCCAAATAAGATTTAGAAATTCTGCGCCAGGTGAATTCTTTAGGTATTTATTTAAATACTCAAGTTTGGATACAGGAAATTATTTGAAGTTCTTTGTTCAACTTCTCCAAGTCGGATCCAGAAATTACTTGGATATACTTATTGAATTTCTCCGGTTGGATTCAAAATTGTTTTGATATACTTATTGAACTTCTCCGGGTTAGATCCAGAAATTGTTTGGAGTCCTTTGTTTATATAAATCTTAAAACCTATTTTAAAGCAACCTTTTATAACTTACGTTTTTGGGGATTAAACTACGAACCTCGTTTAATTATTCACTAGCACCACATTTAAATTATTAATTATAAAAATCACTTGCAATTATTTCACGTAAATATTTTATATCAGGTGATGTGGGTCAAACTGATTTGTTTACGAAATCCTGTGGTATTTAAAGAAAACGCTTATCTGTTTGTAATTCGTCGGTTAAGCGCATAGTTCGTTGATTACCGCCTTGTACCTTGATTTTCACATGCAGGCTTGGGTACTTCTATGAAATTTACATGTCTAAGGAAGTCGATACGCTCTTCATTGCTCGTAAGATTTCAAGTTATTTGAATAGGTTTGTTGGATTTTAAAATCTTCCATGGTCTTTTAAATCACGTACTCTTTGTTTGTACAGCAAATTTGTTAAACTTTGCTTTATTCTCATGCTGTTGTTATTATTTTCAAATTATCAAGTGTTGGATTTTTATAGTTTTTGGTCACGTAGCTTTATATTTATTGATATACGAAATTATATACGTTTATTTATTTTACGCATTAGCAAAACTGCTCTTTTAAATTGAATTCTTTATATAATAATGATTCACTACTCACGCGTATTGTTTTATGGCTTCTGTCCATGTGGTTTTAGAACTTGCAAGGTTGTTTATTTAGTTGAATCTTTACGAATACACTTCCTTTCTTTGAATATAATTGTTATTATAGTTTATATACAGGGCGTTGGTATTTGCTTTTTTGCCTAATCGTCGAATTTTGCATTTTTCTTGGTAAAATGTCTAGTTTTCTGGACTTTCATGATGTCTAAATGCGCACTATCCTAATGACCCTATATACTCCTAAATGACTCTAGTATCATAGCAATATATATATATATATATATATATATATATACAGACAAGATATTTGCAGTCCGCAATCTAAAAAATTTGTATACAACGAAAGACTATAAGATTATAAGAATATCTGTAAATATTATTATGAAAATAATAAAAGCATATTAACATTTACAAATCGAGCTAATAGTTGTATAGTCATTAACAAAACAATAACTTTATTACTTCATAAGAGAAACAAACATCCACTGACCGACTTCGGCTTTCTTGGGGCATCGTCAGAGTAGACTAGTTTCTATCAACCTTATGAAGTAATCGAAGCTCCAACATTACTAAGCGTGAAAGTACAAAAGTTGATACGAAACTAAATAGTAGTTTCATAGATGACTACACAAGTGTATACTGCTTTTGAGATTTTCGGAATGTTAATAGCAAAATATATTTGCACTAAATAACAAACCTTCTCGTAGTTGCAGTCCGCAATCTGAAAAATTTGTGTACAACAAAAGATTATAAAATGTATCTGTAAATAATATAAAAACGCCACATTAGTGCGTCACTAAGAGAATGCTGTAACAACGCACGCTTTAATGCGACTCTAAAAGAGTGCTGTGATACAAATATAGCAAACTGTAAAATTTGAAATTTGAAATTTCCAACTTTGCCTAGCTAGTTCAACGGAAATGTTGGAGTTTTCAAAATGAAATCAAACACAGCAATATCTCAAAGTATTTATAGAGTATGAAATATTTTCTCTCATACAAAAGCATATAACAGATTTACAACATCGTTTCTTTCAAACATAAAATAATTTCTAACAGGTACTTATTTACTTAATTCTAAAAATGTTCATTACCTTATTTTAAATTTACAAAACTAGATTCCTTTTCTTATGGATAGTTTACCAGGTAATGATTCTCACGCTTATAAGGTTTGTTTTGGCCAACAAAATCCTTGACAGATAATCTATTAAAAGGTCAGAGTGTTTCGAACTATGAACACAAACTTTCCTAGTAAAGATCTTTACAAAAATAAAATGATTAGGACTTATTCTATCTCACCTAAGTGACAAATTTTAAGTATCAGTTACACACAATGTTTAAAAAAATTATACTTGCATAATCCACGAAGCGCTTTTTTATCCAACTCGTAATTAAATATCTTTTTATTTTAAATTGACGTCCAAATCAGCTTATAAGATCCTCATATTATTTACATTTCCATTTAGAAACCAATGTGCATCCTCGGTTTGATTATACAATACAAATTTTAATAGATTTTTGTATCGAAACATTTGCGTAAATTAAATTTAATAATTTCCATTTTTAATGCAGGTTAGTTTCTCAAAGTCAAAGTGCCTCTTTTAGTTCCTTTTTCTTAAATTTTTAATTTAAGAGCGGCCTTTATAATTACTATGTTGTGGTCAGTGTTTATATCTGCTTCTAGGTAGCTTCTACAGTCTTTTACTCGATTATATTAAGAATAATTTATTTCGTTAGAAACGATCATAATTCAATCCCAATAATTTTGTTGCAATATCAAAGCAACGAAATTAATTTAAATCTGTATAGATAGTTGTACATAAAAGCTTATTTTCGCGTTATTTTAAATTTAGTATAGCACACATTGCATATTCAAGGCGAAAGTTCAAACAGTCTGCTAATTTCGAGCCATGTGTATTGCAGGTCTGCTGTAATCTTGTTATCCTGGTATAACGCTAATGATGCTAAAAATTATGGGGAACTGTATTGAACATTAATCTTTAAAAGGTTTCATAAATTTCTTTATTTGTTTGGTAATTTTAAACATAACACAGGCTGGGAAAAGTTTCAGTGAAATAGATATTTCGCAAATCCCATGATTGCAACTCATATAAATAGAGATACAGAACGTCAAAAAGTAGATTTTGTTTGGTAAACTACTAGTCTGCATAAAAATTTAATAAAGTTCATAAAAATTAAATCAACTTAAATATTTGCAAAGTGAAGTCGTAAACTTTTTTAATCAAACTTTTTTAATGAAATGTAAACATAAAATTTGTTTTAATCCATAGTTATTCAAATTCTATAGAGCTCTAGTTCTATCTTTGTAACCTGCGGTTTTTATCTTTGTAAATACACATTAACCATTTTGCATATTTTCATTTTAAAATCCATATTTTAGGAAGGTAAGGAAATTACATTCTAATTCTCAAGGGGAAAACCAAGGGTTGGTAGTTCTAAATTAGTTTAGCGTATTGTTAGTAAGTCCGGTTGTCGAAACCCCAGCAGGTATATGAATCATTTTAAAGAATCCACATTTAAACAGCTATTCTATTCATGTATATTCGTTCCTAACAACCCGTTTTGTATAGACAAGTTTTGACTTTCACAGTCCTGTTCGCATTCCTGCTACGGCAGATGTTAGGTGCTTCCAAGAATTAGCAGCGAGGGACAAAACACGTATCACGTGCCTGGTTCATGGCACAGGCATGCTAATGCCCACTAGCGTTATTTGGCAACACCGTTACACCCCCGTTCATTTGCTGGAAGGGTAAGGGATGGTATGAAATAGTGAGTAAGAATTATGCGACGAATAGTGTTGGTTGAGGACTAAAAGGAATAAGATGTGAAGGCTCGGTGGTTGATCAAGAGACGAGAAGTCACGCGCGGGACTAACTTAGCAATTCGTGTCGAGGGTCAGTTTTCTTTGAACGCAATTAACACTCTTCAATAGTTTTGAAGGATTTGTGGCGCGTGACAATATAGGTTTTGTTATAACCGGAACGATCCTATTTTATTTTATATAGGACGGATTAGATAATTCGAAAATTGATAATTCGTGGAGAGCCGCCCTAGTAATATAATGTATACCCCGACCCAACAAACACTGACTTATTAAATACGGAATTAATTTTACGTTTAGGTTTAATGTATTAGCTAGTGGTGAGTTTTGAGTGAACTTAGATTATTTTGTAAAGGTGATCGTGATTAGTGACTCATCCAATTAGAATTCATTAGTGGGATGAACATATTCTTCGTGTTATCGTACTCAAATTCAGTTTTCCGCACATACCACTGACGTCATTGATAAATTAAAAAGAGCACCAACCAAAAACATCAGGGGAACCGTGGGCTGAATTCCTGTGATAGCTATACCACTAAACTGTAAGTATTTTTTTTGTTTACTTAACTACAAACTGTTTATACATTATTCGACGTTACTTCTGGTAGCGTATGAAATGAAATTTTAAAGTTACGCCATGATTTAATTTCAATTATCTATTTAGTAGTGTATAATTCGATTAGCGCGAGGTTCCTCTAGGGCATAAGTTAAGAATTTTCTCGATGTCAAAATATATATATATACTTGTCTATAATGGTGACTGTAATTAAATCCAAGTTAGTCATTTAATAAATAAGGTATTAAGGAGAAGTGACTTAATAATTAATGCATGTGAGTGCTTAAATCAGAAAAACCGTGTTTTGCATAAACTCTGTAAAGTTATAATTAATCCATGAAACTAAATTTTGACAAGTCATATTTATTTGTTAACAGGAATTCAGTTACCTTTTTTTTTTTTAGATAGTTTTGTGGAAACCTTAGTTACCAAAGAAATTTATAGGTAAGACCGACTCATTACCTTAGATATTTCAACCGGAAGTAGAGTGCATATAAAGTACGAAGACCGGGAACTGCAATCAGCTTGGCACAATTGTGGAATTAAACATTTTCACGGCCAGGTAGGACTTATCCGGGTTCTTGTCTGAAGAAGTCGAGTTTTTCCTCATCTTAGTAGGCTTCTCTGAAGGACTAGGAATCCGTGCCATTTTAGGCGGAACTCGAATAAGATAAGGGTGGTGCCCTCATATTACCCTGACCTAAGACTAACGGCAATATAATATTATTTCCAATCCCCTCCCCTTCGACCCGCTACCGTCGCGACTAGCCAGCCGAGCCGCGGTATAGTTTACTCCTAGGAGCAGACTTACCTCGTTTGTTCATGCCCTCCCCCTTTCCAACTTTATGACAATTTGGCATGTAACATCTTTAGTTTAGTTCTACCTCTAGTTCGATACCACTTCTAGTTTAGTACTATTTCTGGTCTAATTCCACTTCTGATATAATTCTATTTCTAGATTTGGTTGAAGTCGAGTTCGATTCTAGCTTACGTCTAATTTACAATATTGAAATTTTATTTATAAAAGGATGCTAGGATACTTGTAGAACTCAGAATATAATTCAAGTTAAAGCTTTATTCAACCTTGGAGTTTGCTATGCGAGGCGTATCCAGGACAACAGCTGATTACGCGCAAACATGAAATAAAGGTCAGATATTTATTCTATTTTATATTTCGATAATATTTATAATTTATTATGGGACTTGTAAATCTATTGAAGAATTTTTAATAACAGGTGTTTTATGAAGTTTTTGTAAGGTAGACTCACACTGATTTGTATCAATCTATAAATACTAGTCAGAAAGCAATTTTTTGCGTACAAACAATATTCCAGGATTTGACGAAAGTTTCCCAAAAAGTCAAAATACAAGCCACGGTGTTAGGAAGAACAGTTTTCTTTGTTACAAATTTATAAAATCTAATATATAAGTTTCCAAGGTCACTAAACTCTGTAATAATATATTTAACACATATTGCACTTCGATCTTTTGTGCATATTTGGTGTAAACTAAAGTTTTTATTGTAAGGCAGTTAGCTTTTCACCTACAGAACGAACAACCCAAGAATCCTACAGATTTTGCAAAAAAATTAAGGTTCAGATCTCAGACTGATAGCTAGCAACAAGGGCATTACAACTCTAAGATTATATTTTATAGTTATTATTTGTTTACATTCGTTAGGTGGCGACATAGCAATATATATATATATATATATATATATATATATATATATATATTGATATGATAACGTCGTACTCGGTGTAATATCGTTTTTACTTAATTTAATTTACTAATTTTACTAATTTTATTATTATGCCACGGCTAGCCCTTTTTAATCTACACAGAGTGCACAACGTTACGATGATCAATTTTTCTCTTCTCCACTCCTTTATGATTACTTATTTGTTTGAATTGATAAAGCGAAGTCAATTAATTCCATATAATGAAAAGAAATATTATTTACAATTTTTGAAAAATATTAAAATACACCCTTCAATCAATCAATATCATATGCATCATTTACCCCAAAATTTATATGCTTTGAATTCAATCTAAAGTCACCAAAAACTACCCTTTTTACCAAAAAAACCTGGAACGTTCTAGACTCCTTTATAATACATTACGTAAGTTTAACGTATGCAATGTTTGTTGATAACTTTATCACAAGTTTATATAAATTGAATAAATTCAGTATTGAAATTTAAATGGAAAAATATCTTAAAATTAAGCTAACCTGCTACAGGTTGTTCGGGTTGTGGATTAAAACCCTTTTGTTGTCCTCCTTCGTTTATCACTGCTCTGCTTAGTTGAACCCCTCGTTTTCCATAAATTACTTCGTGCTTCTTTATTTTATTTGCATTGAATCTCGCAACTTCAAATTGTACCGGAATTGTACCAAAATATAATTGTCGACGCTGATTTGAAATATTATATTGACCCAGATTTGAATTGTTCTTATCGACGCATACTTGAATTATTCAGAAATACACCACCAATTTGAATCATTATCATCAACACATTTGAATATTTGAATTATTCTTCTTGACACATTCAAAATGTTATATCGTCCAATTCCAATTATTCTCATCAACACATTTAAATTATATCCCAGATTTGAAGTATTCAAAAATGTGCCACCAATTAGAAATATTATCATCACAAATTCAAAGCCTTATTATTATATTATTAGATTAAATAAATTACCCCAAACTCTACTCACGTTAAACGGCAAAAGTCTTCATAATCGTTGCACTTATTGTCACTTGCAACATACACTTGATATATTATTATATTTAAATTACGCGTGACTTTCTGTTTAGCAGTGACGCCGCTGTGCCCTACCTGAGTTGTGAACTGAGTCCTGTTATCATTGCTCTGTGTTAATATAGGCGGCTCCCACTTACATGTGGGCTGGGTTTTCAACAAGTCTTGCAGATATCTCAACCAATCAGGTCTTTGTATTTCCTGCATTTCGAAGTTGTTTCTGATGTAATTTCTTTGGTTTTCCGTGTAATATCTATTTGCTATTGATACATCGTTATCTTGACCATACGTTGTTTTGTGTAGATATCGCCTTTTCAATATTGTACAAAATAAATGATGTAATTTTAATTCTACTTTCGTTTATGTATTTTTATGCGTGTTTGAAACTGCGTTTTCTTATCAAAAATGTTTATTATTTCAGCGTACTTGCATAAAGCTTTCTTAGGTTTTATCTCTTATCTTCGCATTTGTTTTATAACTAATTAGAACACTTCTCAATGCGTGTTTAATTATCTGTACTATCACTTCTTCTGAATACGCGTACTTTTGTTAAAAGATTACTTAAAATTACTAACGGTCTATATACAGAGTGTTAAATGCTTGCTATTTCCATAACGTATGAATTACCTATTTCTCTGCTAAATACGCGTTCTATTGTTGTAAGATATGCTTATTTGCATCGCTTAAAGCTATTTATGGTCTATATACAGGGTGTAAAATGCTTACTATTTACATAATATACGAATTACTTAATTTTCTGCCAAAAAAAGCTGTTTTCTCATTACTATTGCAATTTATGGTTACTACACGACCCTTGCTACTCAATACACCCCTAAACAACCCCTTATCACAGCAATATATATATATATATATATATATATATATTTATATACATAATTGCTATGATATTAATCGAAAGTGCATTTGCGACAAAATATAAAGTCGCTCCTTAAACGGAAACGAATCAGAAATGTTCTTCCAACCCCCAATAAAATTACAAAGTAGTCTCTTCGTGCGTCCGCTATTATTCAATAACCTGGATGTATTTCCCTAGAGCTTAAACACTAAAATGTTACGTGATAGACTCTCCCATTTGTATGTTTTTATTAGTGTATCCTTGGAGTATATCTATATATACACGCAGGTGTTTAAAGGCGATTGATTAATTGATTTATTTATATTTGCTAAAGGCTGAGTTTGTATCGTAGTTTGAGCGTATTTTCGTCAATTTAATCAAATCAACGGAAATTGCTACGATATTCTCTGAATGTTGGGAATTTAAGGATATTCCGTTTGAAGTGCTTTGCCGAAGGGTATATCTCGAACGTCTCAGTTTGAAAAATATCAATAGTTAAATTTAAAAGCTTATTTTGCAAATTCTTTTTGATAAATTCCTTGAGGCTTTTAAAGAATTTTCATATGGAAATATTTTTAAATTTCAGTAGTAACATTAGAAAAAATAGTTTCGAACAACAGTATTTTAGAATACTTAAAGTAGTTACAAAGCTAGCTCTAATAATGGCGGATCCCTAATATTCTTACACCCTAAAAAAGGTACTACTACACTTCAGAGATGAAATGAGTCATGGGTCAACTGGGTCACTGGCTCTAAGTGGGTCACTTTTTTGTTTGGGTCACTGGGTCGGTGGGTACTAACCCGGATTGACCCAGTGACCCATGTTGGCCCAGTGATCCACATTGACCCAGTGACCCACATTGACCCAATGACCCAAATTAACCCGGTGACCCAAACTGACCCAGTGACCCAAACTGACCCAATTGATTCAGAAACAAATTGAATTATTGAAGTCATAAAAACCTTTTTCCCATACTTTCAGCTCAATTTATTAACTATTTTCACAAATGCATAAGCTTATTGGTGCCTTTAGTTGCTAGCATTCGTTTCATATTTCAAGCAAACGCTAAAGAAACGTGCTGTGGCGCTGTGCCGCGAGAATGCAGTGTTATGAACGTATACAATTTTGTATGTTCAAATAATAGTATTCTTTCACATAACAACTGAAATTATTTGTAGCAAAAATCTTAATATTATATACCCGGTTATTTTCAGTGTCCATTATTTTTGTAATTTGTATATCATTATCATTAAGCATGGATAAACATCATCTTAATTGTAAGTTAAACCTTATACATAAGTGCTGACTTTTATAAATCTCTGTGAGGCCGAGTTTTCTTGATAAGACTAATTAACTAAAAGAATGATGAAGATCATATAAAACGATGTTGATACTCGATGTCAGAAGACAGGATTATTCAATTTATATTTTATTGCGTCTGTCATTGAAAAATATTTTGATCATTTAGTATATTTAATTGTTAAACATTCTCACACTAATTAAAATTGTCTCGGACAGCAGCTACTCCTTCTGCCAGATAGTTCTGAGATTTATTTTGTAACTGTAATTCGTAGAACACCACATATTTATTAAAAACTAATAATAAAATTTCCAAATTTCATAATTGGTTATTCGATAAAACTTGCTCACTAATTGAAGACATCACAGAGGGCCAATTTGAGACAGTAAGAAAATTTTTGCGACTGCATCAATTTGGGTCAATTTAGGTAACTGGGCCAATTTGGGTCACTGGGTCAATGTGGGTCAATTTCGGTCACTGGGTCAATTTGGGTCATTGGGTCAATGTGGGTAAATTTGGAGCAATTTGGGTCACTGGTCAATGTGGGTCATTGGGTCAATGTGGGTCACTGGGTCAATGTGGGTCATTGGTCACTGGGTGGTGGGTCACATCCTCATTTGGGTCACTGGGTCATGGGTCACATTTTAGGTGACCCATTTCATCTATGCTACACTTTGGATGTAGATTTTAACATTTACGCAACATTCCGCAATCTGGTAAAGATAAAATAAATAACTAACAGCATGTACAAGCAAAAGGCTTAGCTACTGACTTATAATACCTTGAAAAACACAATATGGTACCTACAGTTCTAATCATACATACTAAAACCTTCTTTAAGAAAACTATCTGAGGGAATTCTTGCGTTTAGGTAAATTCCTCTGCACGTCTCCTACGGAAGACAGGAAAAGTGATAAGGTTGTCTTTTTATGTTGCACTCATTGCAGCTAACGCACCATTTCAAAACTATATTCTTACTTGGGTCAATTCTTATTGGCTTACGACGGTCACTCGATCTCTGAAAACCAATCACACAATTTGCAACAGGAACTCAAATAAATATTTAAAAAAGGGCACTTAATTTAAACATAAAGCTATATATGAAAACTACTAAAAGGGGTTTGATATGCGTCAAAATGGCACGTAGCAATGTTACAACCTGTGCATTAAAGGTTAAAACGTACATAGAAAAAATTTTTTTGTGGAATTGTGTGGTCGAGTATATCTTTATAATACAGTGTGTTATGTACTTTATAAAAGCTTCGAAACCGATATTATTTTACCAGTTCTATCTATGTTTTACAGAATAAGGCCAGGTAAAGAAACGCCTATCGCTGGAATATGAATATGGATACTAATTATTTTTCAAATTTTACTTAAAAACTCTTGCCGAGTCATCGGTATTGAGATATTAAAAGGCTCCACGGATTAGACAGATTCGAGTACGACTGCTGATCCCAAGGTCCCACGTTCGATTCCCGACAAGTACAGCTTGAAAAATATAAGGCGAGCATTTTTCACAAAAATACGCGTCCATTCGGATGTGAGATAAAATGTAGGTCCAGTGTATGGCAACTATTGAATATATACAAGTTTTAAATATTACATAATATAGAATGTTGGTGTGTGACGCGATGCGCTACGTTAACATTAAATTAGCATCATTATCATTAGGTCTTCAGTTCTGGAACTGGTTAGACGTGCACGCTCACTGTATCCTATTCTGAACTATCCTACACATTTCCCTGAAATTTGCACAGTCTGCATCCATCACTATCTAGTCTAGGTTTACATCTACCTCTTTTCTTATCTCTGTTTGTAATATATCCCATACTATTTCCCAAAGATGCATTAGAATGTATTCTGTCCTTCTATTTCTCCTATTTTTTCCCACAGATATCTCTATTCCGCTACTATTCCTATAACTTATTTGTTATTAACTTTGTCTGTCCATGTTATCATCCTCATACATCTGAAACACAACATTCCAAAAGCCTGCTAGCAGTTTTTTGTCTGCTTTTCCTACTGCCCGTATTTCATAGGCATACTGTGTGGTGCTCCACACATATGCTTTCAACAATTTTCTTCTTGTTTTTATGTTTGTTCTCTTTGATCATAGGCGTAGTTATCTCTTTTGATAGATGCAGTTCGGTCACTCTCTATAGTATTACAATTATATACCCTATTTCTCCGACATTCAGCGTTTGTGAGGAAGGAGGGGGCTCCGTGGCGTAGTTTGTTATGCGTGTGACTACTACAGCCAAGCTCCCGGGTTCGAATCCCGACACGGTCCGCTTGAAAAATGATAGGCGAGCATTTTTCAAAAAATACTCCCTCGCTTGGATGAGAGGTAAAAATGGAGGTTCCGTATGTGATGTCACGCACGTTAAAGACACCTACCTTGCTTGGAACAGCAAGGGTTCGGCAAAATTTAAAATTTCCAGGTAAAAGACACTCGCTTCCTGACCAATGTAGTACTTTCGGGTGGAGCATTGGAAAATCAAATGTAGGGGTTGTGAAGGGGGGTTCTATTGTTTTACAGTTATATACCCCATTTCCCCGATATTCTGTGATATGTGAAGGGGGTAGCAGCTTTTGGCTGCCAAGTTCCCCCAGCGCTTGAACATTTGCCGATTTAATATTTTTTCCAATACATTTTTTCGCACAGTCAACATTAGTTGCAGATATTTCACAACCAACACCTGTAGTTGTTTATAATATTCATCAGATTTATCTGCGCTTATTTTTTGTGACCAGGTTTTTCGTCTCAAAGGTTGGACACGAACCTGCCCTTATTTATATTCTGAGCTAGCCTACACAGTTCCCTGAAATTACCACACAGCCTATATACAGAACGGTTCTTCTTCTATTGTTTTCTAATTATATGCCCTATTTCACCAAGATTCAGTGGTATGTGAAAGGGGTTAAGCAGCCTGTGGCTGCCAAGATCCCCCAAAACCTAGACATTTGCAGAATTAATAGTTTTCCAGTAAATCCTTTCACTCAATTAACATTATTCGAGAATATTGCCCAACCAATACTTGTAGTTGCTTAGATTAATCATCATGTTTATGTACAGTTATTTTTTTGTCATTAGTTTATACATCCTGGGCCTGTTTGGATGCGTACCTCCATTGATTTCTATTCTGAGCTAACCTACACATTTCCCTGAAATTCCTACAGCCTACATCTTTTACTATCTGTGTGCAGTAGTCTAGCTTAGGTCTACTTCTACTTCTCTTTTTTCTTATCTCTGCTTCTAATATATTCCGCACTATTCCCTCATGCCGTAGTATGTGGCATATCATTCTATCTCTCTATTTTTTACCGCTTTCCACATATTTCTTTCTTCCCATTTTTAGTACCTCTTTGTTCTTAACTTTGTCTATCCATGATATTTTCATCATGCGTCTGTACCACCACATTTCAAAGCCTTCTACCTTTTTTTTGTCCGCTTCTCCTACTGTCTAGGCTTTACAGCCGTACAGAGTTGTGCACAACACATATATTTTAAGCAATCTTTTCCTTGTTTCTATGCTTGTTGTCTTTGAACACAGTAGTTGCTTTTTCTTGTTAAATGTAGCACGACCTTGTGCTAATTTTTGTTTTATATCTTTTGTGCTTTTCTCCTCTTGCGTCATTTGGCTTCCTAGGTAGCAGAAATCTTTAACCTCTCGTAGGTTCTTGTTACCTATTTGTATTCTTGTTTTTAATTTATTTTCCCCTCCTTTGCATACTAGAACTTTAGTTTTATTTTTGTTAATTTTCATACCGTATCTCTCTGTTAGAACCGTTTCCATTTCACTAGGAGTAGCTTCTAACTTTTCCTTGCTAGATTCTAATACCGCTGTATCATCTGCATATCTAAGCATATCAACTTTTTGTCCCTGCATAGTAATTCCAAATGTCTTCCTGTATTTGACAATATTCATTGCCTCTTCAATGTACAAGTTAAAATTAATGGGGATATAGCACATCCCTGTCTCATCCCTTTTCTAATTTTTACTTCTCTACGTTCCTACTCTAATTCTATTACTGCTGTTTGTCCTTTGTATAAGCTATGTACAATTCGTCTATTCCTATAACTCATTCTAATCTTTTTGAGTACTTCGGACACTTTTTTCCATTTTACATTATCGAATACTTTTTCTAGATCTACAAATCCTATATACACGCTTTCCCTTTTCCCTAATGTTTTCTCCATTATTACTCTCAGAGCTAAAATAGCCTCCCGTGTTCACCGGTTTTGTCTAAACCCAAACTGATCTTCTCCTACTATTTCTTTAGCTCGTCTTTCATTCTTCTTTGTACAATTCGAGTTAATATTTTTGACACGTGTGCTGCCAAACTTATTTTTCGAAAATTTTGACATCTATCCGCGCCTTTCTTTTTTGGTATAGTTGCTATGATGTTACGTTTGAAATCTTTGGGTAAATCCGCATATCTCATACATATAGCCTTACAAGTTGGAGGAGACGTTCTGTTACTGCTTGTCCAGCGGCTTTTAGAGTTTCTGCTTGCACCATATCTGCACCCGGTGCCTTACCATTTTTCAGACCCCTCAATGCTAATCCAAACTCATCTCTAAGTATAGGATATCCTAATGTCTGATTCCTGTTCTATTGCTGTTAGTTCCTCTCCTACATATAAATTCCCTATATATATTCTTGCCCTTTAACCACCTTCTCTACATTTTCTATAATGACGTTTCCTTCTGCGTTCCTTATATTTTTGATATATGTTTTTATATCCCTAAATTCATTCTAAATAGTTTGAATGGTTCGTCTGTCTTTCCTATTTCCATCTTAGTTTGTACCTCTTTGCACTTTTCATCAATCCATTGTTCTTAGCTTTTTCTGCATTGCGAATAATTTCCCATTCTATGGCTTTGTATCTCTGTTCTCTTGTTTCGTCTGATCTACTTTTGAATTTTCGTCTTTCTTCTATTAAATTCAGAATATCCTTTATTATCCACGGTTTCTTATTTTCTTTTTGTATACACGCCAGAATATCTCAGTCCGCCATGTCTAAGCTGGATTTAATGTTATTCCATTCTGTTTCTACTTCCTTAGTATTAGAAATTTTCCCGATACTTTTCAGCAATTCATTTGACTTTTTTTCAAATCTTTCGTGGATATCTTTATCCTTTAATTGCTCAAAGTCAAAGTGCCTTTTCGGTTTCTTTTTTTCAAATTTTTAAATTTAAGAGCGGCTTTCATAATTATGATATTGTGGTCAGTGTTTATATCTGCTTCTGGGTAGTTTTTACTGTCTCTTACTTGATTCCTAAACAGTCGCCTAACAAGAATGTAACCTATTTGATATCTTCCTATATCTCCTGGCACCTTCCACGTATATCGTCTTTTAGCATGATGTTGAAATAATGTGTTTGTGATGATTAAATTGTTCTTGTCGCAAAATTCTACCAGCTTGTTTCCCCTGTCGTTTCTCGTGCCTAAACCAAATAAACCTACTATTGCTCCTTCCCTACCCTCACCTACCACTGCATTGAAATCCCCGGCAGTTATTAAATTTTCATGTCCTTTTATGTATCTTAGTATGTCTTCGATATCTTTGTAGATTGCTTCTACCTGTTCGTCATTGTAGCTAGAGGTGGGTATGTATGCTTGTATTATAACTGTATTTACCTGTTTAGATTGTAATCGAACCATGAGTACTCTTTCGTTCTTTTGTAAGTAATTTTTTACACAGTGTCCTAACTTTGTTCGCATAACTATCCCCACACCCGAATTTCCTTCCTCTGATCCTGTATGAATTACCCTGAAGTCTCCAATCCAGAAATCCCCCGCCTCTGGCTACCAAACTTCGGTGATCCCTACTATGTCTAGTGTTAACTTATCCATTTCAATTTTCAAATTCTCTAGTTTACCTACTTGCTTTATATCTCTAACATTCCACGGTCCGACTCTCGCAATATATTCCCGACTCTTATTTTGAACTTTCCGATCGCATTCTCCAGAGTAACCCACTTCCAAAGATTCGAATGGGGGACTATTTTAACTCCGGAATCTTTTACCCCAGAGAGTACCATCATGTTTATTACAATTTAAGTACGCTTTGTACTTGGGAGGTAATGTGGTGGTTTCCTGTCGCCTTCCACATCGCGGTAGTGTGCCCTAGAATACCATATTGACCCTGCCACTCTAAATACCGAAGGAGCTGCTGCCCTCTTTCAGGAGCTGTATTAGTCTGGTTCCAAACCAAAGACCCCTCCCCCCCAAATTTCGTAAACTCTTTGGTTCGGCTCTTTAGCTCGTTGGAACACTCAAGCCGTTCCGCCCGATCTAGTAATCTAGAACTTTGTCAAGATACAGGTCCATTCGGAACGACTTTCAGAGTTACTGGGTTAAATTGCTTAATTACCGTAAAATAGCAATTTTTTTAATTCATACGTCTAGTAAATACAATGGATTAGCTTCTAAAAAATAATTAAAAAATTCAAATACTTTCACTTTCACAAGCAAACCAGACCAAAGAGTATGAATTATATTACACGTTCTTTGATTTTTATTTGTGGCTCATAAGCGATTTTAGAAACCTTACGTTTCGAGCCACTTATATTTCTTCATGACTTTATCAAGATAATTCCATACATGTTAGATAGCTGTTAAGCTGATCTGACATTTATTACTCCATACCCGTATAAAATGTTTTTTAAAAACTTTATCCAATATTTTATTCCATACATATTACATACGGGTCTGAAATGTATCGCCTTGTGGATATCTACTGTCGATATCCAGCCAAATATCGATTATTATGTCTCAGGAAAATAATGGACAGCTTTTAACTGATAAAGGATGACAAGTTTAAGGTGCAGTATGTTGATAAATAACGCTTACCTGCCCAAGTTCCTTCTGTATATCGTTTCAATATCTTGTTCTAATATCAAAAATTAAATATATCATGTTTATCACACTGAAATTGACGTTCGTCAGACAAGGTGATAGCTATTTTTTGCTATAATTCAGAAATGTGTGATTTTTAAGGCCGCTATTTTTCAATATTAAAAGGAAGTAGGTTTGGAACTAGGTAGTGGAGAAAAAGAAAAATGAATTAACGTTATTCTTTTACTGGTTAGTAGGAAACCTTTCATTTATCGCTTCGTCTTAGTGTTGTATCAGTAGAGCGTTTATGAGAAAACTAAATTCACCATCAATATTTGGCAGTCCTTAGATTTTTAATTTTTATCTAGTTTTTAATGTTGGAGCCATATACATTGTTATAACAAAGCACAAAAGCAGACTGCACTTTACAACTTACGTCAACCAATTGCTACTTGTTGTAATCATAGGATCTTGCACTACCAGCTTTAGATTCGTGCTGATGAATACGAGGATATTAAAAGTTTGATTCTTATTTAAGGACGCGGTTAATTAGATCACATGAGCGCAGCTTAAACGCCACACATATCATACCGATGTGAATATTAATGAGAATTGATCCTTTCAAGCAAGTATCCTTGTAAATAGTTAGAAACTCGCATTCGTAATAAAAATTTCTAACATTTAAAATAAATCAATTAATTTTAGTAGCTCAAAATCACAAAGAGTATGAAAAATATTAGTCTGTAAAGACATTATAGGCTAAGTTGATTTATTTTAGGGCACTAAAACACAACTATACATAGAATTCATTAATTTGTAAACGTCATAGTATTGAAAACATTTGTAACTTCAAGGATACAATATGTTCATAATAAAAAACGCCAAAAAATTATTTAATATAACAGGACAAAGCAAATGGGGTGTTTAATTTGTCCAAAATAGCGCGTTTTTGAAAAGATTATGCAGCCAACAATTGGATTTAAACAGAATTATTAACAAAATAATCCAAATATTCTGCTGTTTTGCAAGGCAGATGTGTTCAAATAGGTCATCTTGTTATTTCAATATGAGATTAATAAAGGCAAAAATGATAGGAACTCATATGCTCCACAGTCGGTAAAAGCGTATCTAAATTCTTCATTTGCTGGAAAATTCTAAACAACGCAAATATTAGAAAAGTTTCTATGCCACTGGTAAGTCCACATATACACGATGCAAAATCGTATATGTACCAGACCAAAATTTAGGGACGAGGATTTTGTTTTGTGATTCAAAAAGTAAAAGTTAATACGCCAGTGTGCGTGAAAAATACAATGAATTTAATTTAAAGTTTAATAAATAAGCGTTATGCAATTTTTAAAATAATACAGAGCTGTGAGCAAGGGTCGTAGGATGGATGGTATACGATAAAAAAAGAATTTTTAGTGGACGCCACCGTATCTTAATAATAACTGTAATTTCTAACAATCCGAAGATAAGCAACGGAAATCTTCGAAAAAAAATCTTTTGAACAACCAAAACGTATAACAATATTACTTACTTACCGCTAACACTGCGAGCTTGGCTTGGAACGATGACCTCGTACTATCTGAAAATTTAATCATCTCAAAAAGATTTGTAAAACTAGGGTTACAATAGAGCCTAGTCACTTTATCAGAAAAATAAATTCCAAATAGATTAGCAATTTAAAATTATCCCTTCAAATATATTTTACCAATATAATATCAGTGGTCTTTCTCTCTACACTCAAAATGTATTTGGTTGCTTGCTTTATAAAAAAATTATTGTTAACTTCAATGAAAGAAAGCTTTGAAACAACTTAATCCACCTTCTATTGGTTTAAAAAAATATATATATATATATATATATATATATATATATTGAAGTGGATTTAAAGGGTTAAATTGGGGTATAAACAATGCAATTTCAAACACTCTATGTAGAGAGAGAAACATAATATTTACGTGCAAAATTTATTTAATTTATTTAATTTAAATTAACAAGTATTGACATAATTTTATAGTTAGAGATTAAAAAGCAGAAGGTTCATAAAGAAAATCAATGGTATAAGCCAATAGCAATTATTAATTAATTTAGTTTAGTTTAATTCAAAGGGTAATAACGTTAGAGAACGCAAGGCAAAAGCTTTCTTAACGAACAAACAGACATCTGTTGTATAAAATACCGTGAAAAGAAGCTCCGAGAATTGTTATTTTAAACGATCATTAATTAGGCACACCTGCGTGTTGGAAAGGTCGTCTTCCGCCTATTTGTAAGCATAACGAAGCGAGCTTCAAGGAAATATTGTTCAACCGTCGGTGGTTTTGCATAAACGCTAACAAAAGTTTCTTAAAGAGCAGAAGGGATGAACAATCAATAATATGCTTCGAAATGAGACGGGCATAAAAGCGTTCATTTTAGTAGGCACGTATTCGATCCACGCGAGTTATAGGAACCCCATCTATTATATATATATATATATATATATATATATATATATATATATATATATATAACTAATATCTGTATTAGGAAATATTAGGAAACATTAGTAAATGTTAAGACAGTGCAACAATGTCGTTGCAACATTTTATTACATTATATTATGAAGATTTCAGTTCCACGAGTGGAAACGCTACAAAGTAGCACAAGGATAAGTGACACTGCAAAGTCAGGTCACAGACGGTCGACGGATGTCACGTACCGTGATTACGCAGAATAAGCCTGCAACATTGTATTTATGAATAGCTTTTAAGATAGCAACTAAGTATTGTAAAGTGTAAGCGGACATTACGTCCGCAGGTTCCCACAGTATTGTGAGGGGAGAAAGTTATATAAGGACTGGGAGCTCCACTCCTAGTCAGTTCATCAGACGTTCAGCTTTAATCTTGCAGTTCACTGATAACTCACTGTACAAATTAATTAATGTAATTCGACTTAGAATAAATTAATTCAAATTGTTATTGTTCACATCTGTAAAATCAAATAAATTTGTTAAGGACCAAAGAAGTCTTTTTAAAAAGGACCGCTCGAAGCCACGAACCTTAACTCGCGGAGTCCATGAAGACGCGGGCAGCAATATCGATTTTCTACAACGCAAGCAAGGTTAGAACGCGACATCAAATATGCATAAGACAGGAATAGAGATATAACAGGCGGAGTTTTAAGACGTCACTGAAATGTATCATTGGTCGAAATAGATAGTTTTAGAACAGACGAACACGCGACAGGTGGCTGTAATAGTTTGTCTGATATAGCGTGTTGACGCGGGAATATTTCAAGAAGTTTAAAACAGTTATATAAAATTTGGAGAAATATTAATTTCGATTATGTATTTCGCGTAAAGTGTGGCCAAGGGGGCCTAGTTTTATAATATAAATACTGTGAGAGAATTAGGAGGGCTTTTTTTAATTTTGCATTGCTTAACAACGTATTATAATCAACTGACAAAGCTTGTGAGTATTAAAAATTTGTAACATTCAGTGAAATAGTATTAGATTATTTGTGGCCTTATAGTTAGTAACGCGAGTATAATAAAGTGTAATTTAAATTTAACTGAGGTCCACGAATACTTTAACAAGCGTGTAAATTAATAATGCAATAATAAACAAGTGTAATATACATGGATTTGGATGTTGGAATTGGTACTAATTGGTAGCACGAAGCTCAGCTTAAACTGAGTTGTCATCTATACATAGCTGGGGAAGCAGCGCGCATTATCTCGAAGCCGAGTGGTTCAGGGATATAGAGCTTCTTCAACGGAGATGGACTTTTGAAGCTTTTTCCAGTTAACGCATTTAAATTTGCTGTTTTTTTTATATAAACTGTTGAAATTATTTGTGATGTGTGAGTGAACTTTGATGGTTATTTTTGGTAATTTAACGTATTGAAAAGGATATGTTTTTTTGGAATATAAAACAAAAGGTGTACGTAAAGCTTATTAAATTGCTCGATGAATTTAAATTTAATTGTTAGGAGCACATGGGTTTATTAAGTTTGTAGTCATAGTATGCAAAGTGGAAAGCATACATTAATAAACTGGGTTATCATGACCTCACTAAACTCCAGTGTGCAGTAATAAATAAAGATAAGGTATTATTTGGGGTACATTTACTCCTGTTGCATTTAATGTGTTTGAAATTTCAATTTTAAAAACAAGGACTTTACAAAGATATCATTTATTGAGGTGTAACTTGAGCACCGAACTGTACATAACCATGAATTATTATTTGTAAATAGTGGTAAATAAATATTGTATTATTGTTGTATTATTTTGTGATTTTATTGAATGGTGTGTGAACGTTAAAGAGAGTGATAGTAAATTTAGGTATCCGAGAGAAGGAATAGCTGAACTAGCCAGGGAAGTTGCTGAAGAAATTAATTTGATGAAGTACAATCCGGGTAAGAAATTTTTGTGAAACTTTATATTTTTGAAAGTTATTTTTTTTTAAAAACTGGTGAGGTACGGAGCTAAATTAGAGAGTTCCACGGCAATTTATGACGCCCAATCTGTGAGGCTCGAATGTTTTTTAGAAAGTACCAGCTCCTGTGACCAAAAGGCACATTCCACGGCCCAACGTTGGGGCTCGAATGTTTTTTTTGACTTTGGCGAGGTCTTTATCTACATTCCACGGCAATATATATATATATATATATATATATATATATATATTGCCGTGGAATTTACAAGTATCCATGTTTTGTATCCATCAAAATATAGTAATAGTCAAGTGTCATCTCTTATTAATTTTAGGTATTTTAACAATCTTATTTATTAAACTTCTTTAAAAAGGATATTGAGTTTGTATTAATATGATACAACCTTTACTAGTTACCAAAATAGGATCTTGTTTTGGCTTACAAAATTTAATAAATAAAATGACCTATTTCATATACGATTGGACTTGAATTTTTATAACAATTTCTTTCCTGAATGATTTGTTAAATTTATTATGGTATAACATAATCTGGATAATAATTATACTTAAAAAAACTGGTTTATAAAATGTGACAAACAAAAGTAGGATGTCACCTGTTTAGTTAAAACAAATTCAAGTTTAGTCTTTTAAAATACTTAGGCAGTTATCTTTAAAGTTTGCGTTCTTACAAACAATTATATTACATTCAGCTATTAATTCTGGAACAAAAAGTTTTTGATAATTTAAACCACTATATAAAATTTGCAAAAAACTACATCTCCTGACAGGAACAAACACAGAATTTGAAAAAACATTTTTGAAATTAGTGAATTTTCGGAGATTTCCTATGGCCGTGAGAAGATTATGTTTTTAACAGGACAATATTTATTGAAAAACAAGGTTCATTAAATAGAGAAAGAGTACTTTTACCTAGTACCATACAGTAGATAAGCTACCTTCGTTCTGGATAAAAAACTGGTTTTTCCAATGTATTTCTTACGGACCAATTCTAAGGTCCATCCTGGTCATTTTTGGTAGATACAAAGATCATTACCCCGAAGTCGCTGCAAATATTCCCACATCTAGGAACAAAAATCTGCAATATAGTTTTCTTCAACTAAGCATTTTTTACCTCCAGGTATGGATATTGCTTTCGACACCCCGATCAGGGTGCTAGACCCTCCACCCCACAACCGCAACCGCACTTGCAAAAAAAACGCACATTTGGTAACAGTATTAAACCACACAATCATCTATATTTGCACAATAGTTTTCTTCGACCAATCATTTTTTAGCTTACGGGGCATGGATTGCACTCTCGGCACCCTGATCTGAACCATCACCACATCAACCACCACCACAACCACCACCACCACTACAAACACGACCACAACAGCCACAACCATCACAACAATCACCACAACCACCATCACAACCACCACCAGAACCCGCACCACCACCCCAACCACCACCACACACAACCACCACCACCACCACAACCACCACCACCACCACACACCACCACCACCACAACCATCACCATCGCCACCACCATACACCATCCCCACCACCATAACCACCACAACTACCACCACCACCACCAAAACCACATCCATCACAAACACCACCACCACAAACACCACCACCACAAACACTACCACCTCCACAAACACTACCACAACCACCACAACCACCACTACCTCCTCCACAAACACCACCACAACCACCAACGCCAGTAGTAGAGAGAGGAAGTCGCATCAATTTGAAAGCATCAAGGTCACAACTGTTGATGTAAGAATGGAATTTGTAACTTCAAGAAATTTTGAACAGTCAATGAAGGCTTATGCTTTAATTATACATGACTCTATGTTTGAATATAACCTCTTTACGGCTATAGCTTTTTATAAAGATTCTTTACTGTATCCACTACTTCGTTTTCTTATATAATTGCTAACCATGCTGGCCAATACGGGTGGAAGCACTTTCGATCACCAGTTCAAACCCCAATTCATTTTTCTAGAAGCTTTATAAGCGATCAGAACACTATTTTTAAAAAACTGTGTGTTTGCTTATTGTCATGATATTTGAATGCAAGGTAGCACGGTGTATTAACGTTTACCACATAGTCCAGTCGCTAGACGTTAGATGTTGAGTTGGAACTATGCCGCAAGCACCATGGATCTAGCTTTGGTCAGAAGCACATGCAAAGGGCAACCACACACTCATTTATCACAACATATTATGCAATTATAACAACATAGTTAACCATAGCAAAATCTTTTTTTCTTACTAAACAAAATATTGGTATATATTTTGAAAATTACACCATCTCGATCAAATGTTATTAATCACGAATGTGATGATTAAACAAATTGATAAACCATACTAAGTATGTTAATAATTGTCTATAGAAAATATAAATATAAACTATTTTTCAAATTATAAATCAAAAACCAAAACGGCTGTAGATATAAATATAACAATTACACCAATCGATGTGTATTACTAGAATAATATATTCACCTCTACTAAATTGTGATTAATTAAAAAGCAAGCGCACCGTGACGGATATACCAAAAACAAATTGCAACTTGTTTGATATGTTTTAAGACCGCCACGTATAACTTTTTCAATAAACAAGAGTTGATCAATATCCGTTAATAACTCAAGTTCCTGGCCTGTATGCTTCATCATTGCGTTCCAAGTATACCCAGGCAGTGTATAGTAGTGGGCAGGGTCAAGTTCATCTGCGGAGTGACAACTTGATCGGAATTGTTCAAAAACTTCAGCCAACAACAATACGTCAGTTTCCAGATATAAATTCGAATATTGGCCCAAGTTCTGAATATTAAATGTTGTCCATACTCTTTGAGCATGCGCATACTGTTTGACAGAGATTGCCCTATCTTCTAATGTATTATAAAATTGTTGCCGGCTAGGTAAGCAGGTATTGTTAAACCTTGTAAAAGAATCAATGAAATCATATGGATAGACACCTTTTCGAGTCAATAATTGAAACTGTTCATCATTCAAATGTGAAAATCGACTTTTTAACAGAGGATAATCAGTCAAAATAAAGCAAGTGTGTCTAAAGATAAACTCATAAAGCGAAAACTGTCAATAAATCGAAAGCTAACCAAGTTCTCAGGAATATATTTAGTGAAAGAAATATACTTTTCTTTAGTTACAGGAAGTATCTCTATACGACCATCTAGATTAACCGCAATTTCTTTAATTATAAAATGACAATCACACTTGACATAGTATCCCACACTGCACGGTATATGTTTTTGATATTTTTGAACATCCCCATTGGGCTTCAAAAGACATTCTAAATCGGCATATATTATAAATGGAACTTTAACTTTGTTTCGAAAATTTCTAAAACGGAGGATTTTATTTTCTTCTGTAGGCAACCGAGGTGCACCCAATTGTTTCATTTTACAATAGTTGATATGTTTTACTTATTTTTCCTCTGTAGTGAGGTAGTGGAGACAACGATCACAAAAATGTTTCTTGGCATGATCAGAATTAAGTTGAGAAGACACCAATCGACTTAAATCCTTGATCCATACATAATGAGAATTAAACGGTTCAATTATGGGTTCATGGATTTCCAAATCATCATCATAGTACTGGTTATGAATGATCAAGAGATTGACATGTCTATATTTTTCTTATCTAATATAAACAAGGAACGGTTGTAAATTTATTATTGTTTAGTTTAAGAGTATATACATTTACAGACATATCATTCTGAGATTCAAAATGTGCAACTTGGTTTATAGTCATCGGAAACTGTATTCCTTTTAGACTTAACACAGATGAATAATGGTTGTAGGATGAGATACGATTAGTATGATGCTGTACAGGATACAAAGCAGATACTATAGACCATGCAAAACATGCTTGGTCATTATTCCTTATGTTAATACACGCCTGTTTACGTTGTATTTGAGGTGGCAGTTCGATATATGATGATCTCCTCATGGGGTTATACCTATTTATATTAATACCTAAATTATAAATACTTTTCAATGTCCAACCACTGTCGTGTTCCTGGAAGTCTTCTATTTCCAGCGTTATTGGTTTTGTAACGTTAGTATCAAACCATTTGCTCAGATTTGTGTTTTTGAATATTGGGGCGTTTGACGTCGTGAAGTACTTATATTCTCGCATAACCTAGATATAGATGCAATCGAGACTTGTTTGTCAATGGCAAGAAACTCTCAGAACTACTCAATTAGAATGGAAATATCTATAAGGTTTGGTTTTACCCTCAACACGATTATTTTGAAGGTAGTTTAATATAGTTGCAATATCACAAAGCTATACGCAACAACAAACTTTAAATAAATTGTCTTTGAAACTTAAATGGATGTTATGACTAAGTTTTATCATTACAGTGGTACTATATCTAATTGAACCGAGAAACACTGCAATTAAGGCGATGACAAGGACAAAATCGATGTGAATTGGCATAGCTCTGACTCTGAGCAGGTGAGGTTGGACCTGTCTGACCGCAGAGACTACAAACAGAATGATTAAATTAGCGCATACTCTTATATTTATAGTGTACCCCCAGCCCAAATAGCGAACTGAAGGTCATGTAATACATGCAAGTCATTAAACAGACTAAATTGTGATTAATTAAAAAACAAGCGCACCGTGACGGGTATACCAAAAACAAATTGCAGCAATTGGGAGGAGATCATCATATATCGAGCTGCCACCTCAAATACAACGTAAACAGGCGCGTATAAACATAAGGAATAGTGACCAAGCATGTTTTGCATGGTATATAGTATCTGCTTTGTATCCTGTACAACATCATACTAATCGTACCTTATCTTACCCTCATTATTCATCTGTGTTAAATCTAAAAGGAATCCACTTTCCGATGACTATAAACCAAGTTGCACATTTTGAATCTCAGAATGATAAATCTGCAAATGTATATACTCTTAAACTAAACAATAATAAATTTACAAGCGTTTCCTTGTTTATATCAGATAAGAAAAAAATAGGCATGTCAATCTCTTGATGATTCATAACCAGTACCATGATGATGATTTGGAAATCCATGAACTCATAATTGAACCGTTTAATTCTCATGATGTATGGAACAAGGATTTAAGTCGATTGGTGTCTTCTCAACTTAATTCTGATCATGCCAAGAAACATTTTTGTGATCGTTGTCTCCACTACCTCACTACAGAGGAAACATTAATAAAGCATATCAACTATTGTAAAATGAAACAATTGGGTGTACCTCGGTTGCCTACAAAAAAAAATAAAATCCTCCGATTTAGACATTTTCGAAACAAAGTTAAAGTTCCATTTGTAATATATGCCGATTTAGAATGTCTTTTGAAGCCCACTGGGGGATGCTCAAAAAATATCAAGAACATATACCGTGTAGTGTGGGATACTATGTCAAGTGTGAGTATGATAATTTGTTATCGTTTTATAGGTCATATCGCGGTGAAGACTGCATAAATTGGTTTTCCAAAGAGCCACGACAGTTTGCAGAGGATGTTGAAACAGTTTTTATGTGTCCGTATGATATAACCCCCTTAACATTGCAACAGGAAGCTGATTTCATAGCTGCAACGAATTGTTATGGCTGTGATAAACCATTTAATGATGGAGATATAAAGGTTCGGGATCATAATCATTTTATACTAACTAATAACTATAGAGGCCCAGCACGTTCGGATTGTAATATAAATCATCAAGACTCTCGAGCAATTCCCATCGTTTTTCACAACCTAAGTGGTTATGATTGTCATTTTATAATTAAAGACATTGAGGTTAATCTAGATGGTCGCATAGAGGTACTTCCTGTAACTAAAAAAAAGTATATATCTTTCACTAAACATATTCCTGAGAACTTGGTTAACTTTCGATTTATTGACAGTTTTCGCTTTATGAGTTTATCTTTAGACACACTTGCTTTATTTTGACTGATTATCCTCTGTTAAAAAGTCGATTTTCACATTTAAATGATGAACAGTTTCAATTATTGACTCGAAAAGGTGTCTATCCATATGATTTCATTGATTCTTTTACAAAGTTTAACAATACCTGCTTACCTAGCCGGCAATAATTTTATAATACATTAGAAGATAGGGCAATCTCTGTCAAACAGTATGCGCATGCTCAAAGAGTATGGACAACATTTAATATTCAGAACTTGGGTCAATATTCGGATTATATCTGGAAACTGACGTATTGTTGTTGGCTGAAGTTTTTGAACAATTCCGATCAAGTTGTCACTCCGCAGATGGATTTGACCCTGCCCACTACTATACATTACCTGGGTATACTTGGGACGCAATGATGAAGAATACAGGCCAGGAACTTGAGTTATTAACGGATATTGATCAACTCTTGTTCATTGAAAAAGGTATACGCGGTGGTCTTAAAACATATCAAACAAGTTGCAATTTGTTTTTGGTATATCCGTCACGGTGCGCTTGCTTTTTAATTAATCAAAATTTAGTAGAGGTGATTATATCATTATTCTAGTAATACACATCGATTGGTGTAATTGTTATATTGATATCTACAGCCGTTTTGGTTTTTGATTTATAATTTGAAAATGGTTTATATTTATATTTTCTACAGACAATTATCAACATACTTAAGTATGGTTTATTAATTTGTATAATCATCACATTCGTGATTAATAACATTTAATCGAGATGGTGTAATTTTCAAAATATATACCAATATTTTGTTTAGTAAAAAAAATGATTTTGCTATGGTTAACTATGTTGTTATAATTGCATAATATTTGTGATAATTGACTGTGTGGTAGCCCTTTGCATGTGCTTCTGACCAAAGCTAGATTCATGGTACTTGCGGCATAGTTCCAACTCAACATTTAAAGTCTAGCGACTGGGCTATGTGGTAAACGTTAATACACTGTGCTACCTTGCATTCAAATATCACGACAATAAGCAAACACACAGTTTTTAAAAGATAGTGTTATGATCGGTTATAAAGCTTCTAGATAAATGAATTAGGGTTTGAACTGGTGATTGAAAGTGCTTCCACCCGTATTGGCCAGCATGGTTAGCAATTATATAAGAAAACGAAGTAGTGGATACAGTAAAGAATTTTTATAAAAAGCTATAGCCGTAAACGGGTTATATTTAAACATAGAGTCATGTATAATTAAAGCATAAGCCTTCAACGACGTTGCAAAATTTCTTGAAGTTTCAAATCCCATTCTTACATCAACAGTTGTGACCTTGATGCATTCAAATTGATGCGACTTCTCTCTACTACTGGCGTTGGTGGTTGTGGTGGTGTTTGTGAAGGTGGTGGTAGTGGTTGTGGTGGTTGTAGTGGTTGTGGTGGTGTTTGTGGAGGTGGTGGTGGTTGTGGTGTTTGTGATGCTGGTGGTTATGGTGGTTGTTGTGGTGGTGGTGGTGGTTGTGGTGGTGATTGCGGTAGTGGTTGTGGTTGTGGTGGCGATGGTGATGCTTGTGGTAGTAGTGGTGTGTGTGTGATGGTAGTGGTGGTAGTAGTGGTGGTGGTTGTGGGGGTGGTGATTGTGGTGGGGTGTGTGGTGGTGGGGGGTGTTTGTGGTGGTGGTGGTGTATGTGGTGGTGGTGGTGCTGGTTCTGGTGGTGGTTGTGATGGTGGATGTGTTGGTAGTTGTGGTGGAGGTGGTTGTTGTGGTGATAGTTCAGATTAGGGTGCCGAAAGTGCAATCCGTGCCCCCGTAAGCTAAAAAATGATTGCTCGAAGAAAACTATTGTGCAAATATAGATGATTATGTTGTTTAATACTGTTACCAGATGTGCGATTTTTTTTTGCGAGTGCGGTTGCGGTTGTGGGGTGGAGGGTCTAGCACCCTGATCGGGGTGTCGAGAGCAATATTCATGCCTAGAGCTAAAAATGCTTAGTTGAAGAAAACTATTGTGCAGATTTTTGTTACAAGATGTGGAAATATTTGCAGCGATCTCGGAGTGAATGACCTTTGTATCTACCAAAAATGACCAGGATGGACCTTAGAATTAGTCCATAAGAAATACAAGGAAAAAACCGATTTTTAATCCATAACAAAGGTAGCTTATCTACTCCATACATACGATCACAAAACCCATCACAAGATTTGAGAGAAAATATGAAGTTAATGCATTTTGAATATTTTTGCAATGGTTGGAGGGAGGGAGGGGGATAATAATTTTATCACGACGAGCTAGTCCTTCTTTTTAGCGCCATACATGGAATGACAGGGCCAATAACAGAATTTAAAAACAAATATTGAGGTTGATGTTTTATCGGAAATTTGCATTGGTGTGGTGAAAATTAGATTTTTAACACGAACACTTGTTGAAAAATGACACCCTACTATATTTATAGCAAGAGCTGTTCTGTATCGCTGCATTTGTGACAGAACCCATTACAATATTTGAGAAAGAAATTGAAGTTTATGAGTTTTTGGGGATTTGTGATTGCGAGTGAAAGGATTATATTTTTAATACGACAACACTTATTGAAAAGCGAAAAGGTGTATTAATTTGTGAAAGAGTCCTTCTACCTAGCGCCATACACACAATGAAGAGAACCGTCGCAGAATTTGGGAAAAAGTTTTTGAAGTTGCGCATTTTCTGGGATTTGCAATGACAAGGGGAATATTATCTTTTTAACACGAGACACTTATTGAAAACAAGGTACGTTATTCAGTGCAACAGCACCTACTACCTACAGTCCTACATACGATGACAGGAGCCATCACAGAATATTATAAATAAAATTTGCAGTGGCGTGATGAAAATTATATCTTTAAGACGACAACACACATCGAAGAACGCAATTTAGAGAAAGAATTCTACTACCTAGTACCATACATGCAGTGACAGGATCCATCACAAAATATGAGAACAAAAATGTTGAAGTTAGTGTATCTTCGAGGATTTGCAATGGTGTGAAAAAAATTATGTTTTTAACACAACAACTCTTATTGAAAATTTAAAGAAAGAGTCCTCCTACTGAAACCATACATGCAACGGCAGAACCCATCCCAGGACTTGAGAAAAATTTTTAAAGTTAATGCATTTTCGGGGATATACTATGGCGAGGGGAAATATTGTATTTTTAACTCAGCGATAATTATTGAAAACGACAAGGTACGTTATTTAAAGCAAAAGAACGTCTACCTAGCATACGAATACAGGATCCATCACAAGATTTGAGAAATAATTTAATTACTATATCGACGCGCTCACAATTTGGGCACCGCGAGAATCGCTCACCCGTCTTGGTTAATTCACGGTACGGTGTTGAAGTCTCTAATTCCCGGCAAAAATTCTTCAAGGTACAATAAAATTTTACATTCTTTTCTCGGTGCGATAAGAAAAATCCAGAGACAAGCTTAGCATATGTTCACTTAATAAATCATTTTAAATCTACATTGCAACTAATAATTTTTAACCTAAACAGGACCAGGTGCAGGAAACAATTGAAATTCTTTTAACTTTTAGACAAAGCACAGTCAATTTAATAAATATAAAAAATGGAAACTAGTTATCCAATAATTGAAAAAGGTATGTTCCGGGTTATATCACTTAACCGTTACAAATTCTGAAAATTATATTGAGCATTATTTGTTATACTTCCGCAACTATTCTGTTCTGGCTAAAAACGGTAGTGATGTTTTAACACGGAAGAACGATAAACACGGAAGAACGACGGAGAAGCGATGGAAATCATTGCATATAGTACGAATAAAACTTGATTAACTGCGTAGCTGTTAGGTAGAAGTAGCTAGAATGTAAGAACTACCATTACGAATAGGATTTGACATCTTGTACACTAGGAACACGCGTCTGCAATAAAATAATACATTACTCTTGAAAAAATGCATTTTATTGGTTCATAGTTAATACGACACGTTTCCAGGGTATTTCGCGCAAACTGGTTACTCGTTAACTATAAATAGGACCGCTTAAACAAACGGCACAAAATTCAACTTTGCACGCACATTGTCTTAACCTAAAAACTTCTCGCGTCTCTACGACTATGGTACCAAAAAGCGATGTAATAATGCACAGGCCCATTTACACTACAGTCAATCCGGTTCTGATATAATATCAGTTTTAAGGGGCTGTTTCGTAAGACAATTTGAAGTTATGATCGCTTTTCGCTATGAATGTTAGTATATCGTGAACGATATTACTTTGGAGAACTTTATAACAACCATTGTAAGCTTTATGTAGTGCATTATTTCCAATTTTCCTTTCTTAGCTTTCCAAACCTTCGGTTTATTATATGTTTATCCAATATATTGTCAAGCACAAGCTGCATTTACGAAGACATCACAGCTTTAATATGGCAGTAAAATACGTCGTTCAACAGCGAACATCTGAGCTCTACCAAATATTTAAGCAAGTGGCTTAATCTGTATTATAGTTTCTCAGAGGAGATAACCAAGAAACTACTCAATCTAATTCATATTTGAATAAGCTTGAATCCATATACAAGGATAATATAATATCAGTAGAAGTCGCTACACTTGTGACCACGTCCGCAATGCTCCGTCGGAAGGTACCACATGTAGTTTAAACGCGAAAATAAGTGTTTCTAATAAATAGGACTTCAAATTCAATTAATTAACGAATAAAATTTGTAAACTATAGCTAAGGCGGGTTTAAATAGTGACACCTATTGTGCTGACTTTAGAGTGTCTGATCAACAAGACACTAGTAAAATATAAAAGAGGAGGGATTTGTACTACTGGGGAGCACCGCCAGCTCTGCTTACCGGTGCAACATGAAAAACTATCAAAATCTAGCTAAATTAGTTTTTGCTAATGGATTTCGATTTCTAAGCATACGCCAAATTTACTTATAGCAAATCCAGTTATTTGCTTCTATTCTATAAATTTAACAATATCGTCCACTCCAGTCTAAATAATTTGTTCCAACTTCAGCCTAAATTCGTTCCTAACGTCCTTTAACTGACGTACTCAAATTCTAATCTTCCTTCCTATATATATTACAATCAAAATAGCCAAATTCCAAACAAAATAAATCAAACGACACCGATCCTTAAATATATAAATGTACAAATACAAACATAAATAAAGATAAATATAATTAATTAAATAAAGCATTAAAGCATACAACAATGCATACTACATCACTCAATAAGTCCGTAGGATGATACATAGATGGCGTTGCTATGTAATAATCCATATGATTTGTAGGAAGTACTAACCTTAAAAAGATATCTGTCAAAATTTCATGACAATCCGACGATTAGTTTACAAGTTACAGAGGTTCAAGTGACGATACTTTTGAGTTTTTCAAAAAAATGAATTCCAAGCAATTTCGCGTGTTGATTTATCATTGCTTTTTGATGGGTAAAAATACCATCGCAGCCAAAGCATGGCTTGATAAGTGTTATCCGGGCTCTGCTCCATCGAGGCAAACGGTGGAGAAGTGGTTTGCTGATTTTAAACGTGGCCGTACAGACACTGACGATGCTGAACGCTCTGGAAGGCCAATTGAGGTGGTTACACCGGAAAACATCAAAAAGTCCACCGAATCGTTTTGGAAAACAGAAAAGTGAAATTGCGTGAGATAGCTGACACCTTGAAGATATCAGAAGGCAGTGTGCACACTATTTTGCATGAACATTTGTCCATGAGAAAGCTGTTCTCAAAGTGGGTGCCGCGTTTGCTCACAGTGGACCAAAACAACAACGTGTCGATGATTCTGAGAGCTGTTTGGAGCTGTTCAACCGGAATAAAAGGACTTTTGCGTCGGTATGTGACAATGGATGAAACATGGATCCACCACCACACTCCAGAGTCTAATCGGCAGTCAGCTGAGTGGACTGCAGCCGGAGAACCACGTCCAAAGCGGCCAAAACCGCAAAAGTCGGCTGGTAAGGTTTTGGCGTCTGTATTTTGGGATGCGCACGGAATTTTGTACATCGACTATCTTGAGAAAGGAAGAAGAATCAACAGCGAATACTACATGGCATTATTAGTGCGTTTGAAGGAAGAAATTGCCAAAAACGGCCACACATGAAGAAGAAAAATTCTCTTTCACCAAGACAATGCACCGTGTCACAAGTCGATCGCAACGATGGCCAAATTGCACCAATTGGGCTTCGAATTGCTTCCGCACCCACCGTATTCTCCAGATTTGGCCCCCAGCGACTACTACCTGTTCGCAGACCTGAAAAAAATGCTCGCCGGAAAAAAATTTGGCTCGGATGAAGAGGTGATCGCTGAAACTGAAGCTTATTTTGAGGCCAAAGACGAATTGTTTTATAAAAAAGGTATCGAAATGCTAGAACGGCGTTGGACTGATTGTATCACTCTTGAAGGAATGTATGTTGATGAATAAAATCGAATTTCGCCAAAAAAATGTGTTTTTCTTAGTTATCCTACGGACTTATTGAGCGATGTGTTAAAGTAGCAAAATCATATCTTAAATCATCAAGTACATTCGCATAAGCATTCTGTTGGCTAACGTCATCACCCTAAAACATGCTCATTTACAATTAACTGTAAAATTACTTATTAATACAAATCAATGATTATATGAGTACATCATTAATTTAAAGTATATTACACATTGCTGTGTATAATAAAATATTACACATTGTAATTCAGTTAGAAAGTATATCTGTGAAAATCCTAGGGCATTTTAAAATTAGTTGTTATTATTAGGTAAACGCGGTTTTAAGTTCCCAGCACTTCTCGGAGAACTAATTATTATTATTATTATTATCTTACGCTCTAGATGTTTCCCACGATTTGAAGCGGTGTGTCATTGTATCGATTATTTATCGCCTATTGAAACGACCAGCCGCTATCAAGAAGAAAAAGAGCCTCAAGTTCGAAGCCTAGGGCGCTGTCTGGAAAAAGTTGAAGGTTATGCTAAAGAATGTGATGCTGGAAACTCAAAGGGAGGTTCTTATATTAGAGACGGGACCTGCGTTTACGAGAATCGAGCCGGGGTAGTCGGGGTTCTTGTAGATGTTGTCGCGTCGGAATTAGCTTATGCATCAAGCCAACGGCGGAGGATGTCGATTAGTAGTAATAGAAGCGTTGCTGCTAGCGACTTATACGTGCTGGAACTCTTGATATTTAGGGCAAAAATGTCGTACGCCGTCATCTACAAAAGAGTGCCTGCGCTTTTCGGAACAATCGTCATGGACCACAGGAAGGTGACTCAGAACACCGCGGACGAGATCCACTACATTTAATTTTTCAATGCTCCACTCGAAAGTATTTTGTCCAAGAAGCGAGTTTCTTTTATCTAGAAAATTTTGAATTTTGCCGAGTCCTTGATGTACCAAGCAAGGTAGGGATTTTTGACGTTCGTGACAACACTCATATACGGGACCGCCATTTTAATTCTCATCCAAATGACGGCTTATTTTTGTAATAAATGCTCGTCTAACATTTTTCAAGCGGACAGTGCCGGGATTCGAAACAGGGATCTTGGGGATAGTAGTTACACACATACCAACTACGCCCGCGAGCGAAATCCGTAACATTGTGTACCAACTGATTAGCGTCGATAGGGCAATGAGGCTTTGAATTGGGGATTATATGACACCAACCGCTGCTTCAGGACATGCACCGAGCTCCCGGTTGTTTCTGGTCGAAAGGGAGTAAGAAGTCAAGGGCGTCGTTGTCTGGGAAGGCATCATACGCTGCAGTAGTTGCTGAGACGACGTTGTAGTTTGCGGATCGAGTTTATGACAAATGAGACTGGAAGGAGAACCTTATAAGTACGTTGAAGAAGAAGTAATTCTGCTCGGAATAGGTTTGTGTTGCTGTTGGCACGCGAAGGATGCGCAGAAGAGATGTCGTCGTCGAGTGCACGGGGTGAGGGGACGCAAAGGAGCTGCAGTCGAAGGTCGAGGTAATTGCAAGGAGCGACTACTGATCGTTCTTCCCAGGGCCGAGGTGGGGACGAAGTCGGAAAAGCTCATACTACTGGTCGCTATCCAGAATCCTCGTTTCAGTGATCTAAAACTGAAAGACCAACTGAAGGAGAGGTTTAGGTTTTGCGGAAAAGACGCAGGGATCTCTTTGTCAAGGTGGTGTTCGATTTGACTCCCATATTTTAGACGTGGATTTCGGCGGAAGCTATCAACCTCAGATGGCGAACAGTATGCGCAAGAGATCACTTCTTTATGAGAGAATATAAAATTCTAATAGAAGAAATGCATACGAACAAATTTAAAGACTCTGAACGCGCAGTTCTGAAAAAGAATCTTGGGGGCCGGAATATCGCATGAAAAGGGATGAACAACATAAGATAGCGCTTAACAATGTCAAAAAGAACGTAAAGGGGAATATGTGGAGGAAATTAAAACGACAGCGAAATATTTGTTGGAGAAATTTTTCTTATCTGACGATCCAAAGGAGCATGAGAGGTTGCACATCGTGATACGTAGGAGAATTATAGAAGCGCAAGAGATAGGTGCCAATAGGGCAATTCTCGATCACGACGTTATAAGGGTTAATTGATTATTTATTAGCTCTGTTTAATGTTTTGATTTACTACCTTGTGTTTTGGTCCGCGCATTTTAGGCGAGACAGTGGTTTATTTAGTGTGGGATTTATCATGCATATTTAGATATTTACATGTTTTTTGTTTCTCTTTGTTTTTTTTTCTAATTTATATCATGCCAAGTTTACAATTATACCTCTTACTCGTGGTTTCAAGCACAATCCCCACCCTCGACAATACCCTTTGGCCTATTTTAAACAAGCTCTCGTCGATTTACGCCCAGATTAGGGCGTCTCCTCTCGCGATCTTTCCCGCAAACTTCTTCAAGACTACCCAAAGCACCTTCTGGTTAACTACTTCTTGGACTTCTTTCTAGCTTTTGAGCCGTTCTAACTAGTTTTATGTCCGCCATACCTCTGTTAGCCGTCTCGATAGGGCAGTCAAACAACACGTGCTTAGCGCTTTCTGCACCCTTGCCGCATTCACAGCAATTGTTCTCGCTCAATCCGAACCCTTACAGGGCGTCTTTCAAAACTGCATGCCGATTGCTAGCTGCACCATTTTATGATCGAACTTCACTTCTATCTTATCTTTTTCTTCTATACTCGGTATATATCTGTGTGTTAACCTGCCCGTGGCGGCGTTGTTCCAGATCTGTTCCCACTGTCGGATTAATCTTTCTCGCAGCTTGCTCTTAATCAAAGACTTCGGTATCGATGTGTACATTATCCGAAAATCGCTTATAACGGTATCTTTGACCAACTCGTCTGCTCTGTCATTTCTTCGATTACCGGCATGCGGCCTGGCCCAGTAAAATTTCAAACCCGAGTTTTGAACCCGTATGCGCTATGCTCCAGACGCCCCCTTGAAGATCCGTCTCTAATGAAAGAGTATCTACTTGCACCCGAGTGGTTGATGTACTCTATAGCTGCCAAGTCGCACTGAAAAATGGTACCGCAATCCGCTAGCTTAGTTTGAAAACAGAACACATCCCTCTGCTCCTTGTACACAATGAACACCGCCCTTGCCTGACCATCGTCCATTTGCGAGCCATCCGTATAAATGCATTGCCTTTGATAAACTCGATCCCCTTGATATCAACGGGATGCCCTAATTCCTAAATAACGATTTTCTTTTTGACCTTCTTAGTTCCAATGCCGACTTTCGACGACTTTCAGCACTTTTCCTATATCTACGAATATCCTATTTCTAGCCACCCTGACAACGAATTCGATAAATTTCTCTAACAAATATTTTGCTGCTGTTTTAAATCTCTCAGCATATTCCCCATTTCGTTTTTGTTGACTTTGTCAAGCGCAATCTTATGTTGTTTATTCCTTTTTACGTGATACGCCGGCGCCCAAGGTTCTTTTTCAGAGTTGCGCGTGCGGAGTTTTTTTAATTTGTTCGTAGGCATTTCTTCTATCAGGTTTTTATGATCTTGGTTACATTGATTATACTCCATCTTTCTCTGTTGTTATTGTTTAAACCGCTCAGAGTTTACTTTTTTATTACAGAACCGCATGAAAATAATAATTTACTGGTTTACGTGTGTCCCGACATCAACATCGCACGTTATTAATTTATGCTCAGAGAACGTGACCTGGTCCGGCATAAAATTCCAATTACAAACAACCCCCAGCACATTGTGCTAGGCTATAGCGACATCAATGAAACAACTGCCCCTATACCCCTCGAACGTCAGCAAATAATTGTTTTTAACACGCTCAAATCGCATTGCGTTAGTAAATCAGTGATTTGCGCCCTCTGTCGTTCTCTATCTAACTGCTCCATATTGAGGCCTTGCATCCCCCCCCCACATAATTATTTTTCGGTTTGCGCAATTTTCCAAACTACATTTGACTTATTAATTGCCTTTTCAACATCTGAATTTCCGTCTGGTGATAGTCCGGACTGATAAGGCAAAATCTGTTGAGCGTTCTTCCTTGACGGGTGGGATATCTGGCTGCCGATGGTCCTAGTCCTAGAGGGGGAACGTAACACGGATTTTAACATCAGATACACAACACACATACACACAACCTCCCCCCCCCCACACACACACACTGCCTTTTCAACCTATGGGTTTCCGGCTGCAGATGGTCCGGACTGATAAGGCAATATCCGTTGAGCGTTCTTTCTTGACGGCTGGGACATCCAGCTGCCGATGGTCCTGGTCGTAGAGGAAGAACGTAACACGGATATCAACACCACATACACAACACGTATGCACACAATTCTCACGCGCACACACACACACACACACATTGCCTTTTCAACATCTGAATTTCTGGCTGCCGATGGTCCGGACTGATAAGCCAATATCAGTTGAGCGTTCTTTCTTGGCGGCTGGGACATCCGGCTGGCGATGGTCCTGGTCATATAGGGAAAAACCTAACACGGATATCAACAACAAACATACAACACACATACACACAACCCTCACCCACACATAACGCAAGCCCTTAAGCGCGCGTACACACACACACCTTACTGACGGTTACTTTCTGGAGGGAAGCCAGGTCTGCTTAAATTTCAGGCAGCAGACTACTGAAACGTTGGAACAAATAAATTAAAAAAATAAAAAGGAATAGTAATTTGCTCGTTTACGTGTGTCCCAACATCAATATCCCACTTTATTAATTTATGCTCAGTGAACGTGACCTGGTCCGACATAAATTCCCAATTACAAACGACCTCCAATACCTCGTGCTAAGCTATAGCGATATCGATGAAACTGCTGCCTCTCTACCCCTCGAACGCCGGCAAATAATTGTTTTTAACACACTCAAATCGCATTTCGATAGTAAATCAGCAATTTGCGTCCCTTGTCGTCCTCTATCGAACTGCTCCATAATGAGCCCTTGCATACCCTCCTCCCCTATTATTTTTCGGTTTGCGCAATTTTCCGGGCCTTATTTGACTTTTTAATTTTTAGTTTCTGGGTTTTTGCATCTCGAGTCGACCAGTGAAAGCTACGTGTTTATAATGTAAAAAGTAATGGCTCCAGTTTCTACTTCGATAGCTTTTCAAAAATCGCTTGATAAGCTACTTAACATTATCCCCTCGTGTGTCTCATTATTTATTATTATACTGCTTTGCGGCCGCTCGTTGTTTGTTTGTAAAACGGGGACCCCTTCCCAAACCCGTTATTTTATGGTTAAACAGGTGCGGTTCCTGTATGAATCCGATGTCGGTTTTATTTTTCCCGAATAGTTTAGCAAAACTGCTAGTCGCACGTATCCTTTTCCTTAGTCTAATTGGGCGTATTTATTATTCTTACTTTCTTCAATTTTTGTATGGATTTTACGATCTACAGTAATTGTTGCGTGTAATGGCGCTCTTCAGTTGCAACATGGTTGGGCATCTATTCAACTTAGTATCGAGCCGCATGTTGACGTCACTTTATGGTTCGTTCCATTGTTTACCCTTGCGCAAACCACACAGCAGAGGATTGCCACTCGGCAATTCTTCAATTTTTGTCCAACTTCTGCGCAGTTATCGTACCACTGTATATACTGTCTGTACTCCATGAACCTCGGCCTGTATTCGTAGCAGTATGCACTGCACCATAAGGAAGTAGTCTCTTGCGCATACTTTTCTCCATCTGTGATAGCTTTCGCCAAAATCCACCTCTAAAATATGGAGTCACATCGAAGACCACGTTGACAAAGTGATCTCTGCGTTCTTTCCGCAAAACATAAACTTCTCCTTCAGTTGGTCTTCCAGTTTTAAATCACTGAAACAAGGGCCCTGGCTAGCGACCAGTCGTATGAACCCTTCCGCCTTCGTTCCAGCCTCGGCCCCTGGGAGAGCAATCAGTGGTTGCTTCCTTGTAGTTACCCCGACCTTTGACTACAGTTCCTTTGCGTCTTCCCACACGGTGCACTCAACGACGACACTTCTTTTGCGCATACTCCGCGTGCCAACAGCAACAAATCCATCCCAACAGAATCAACCTTCTTCTTCAATGCACTTATTACGTCCTTCTTTCAGTCCCGCTTGTCATGTACTCGACCAAAGTCAACGCTAGGTATACCATCAATAAAAACCTATTTTTAGTTTTTGTTTTAGTTCATTTTTATTTAGGATGTGTTAATTTTGTAGACAGAATAATTAGAAGCACGTTTATATTTTTTGCGTTTAAACCCAATGTAGTCCTTCGGGTGGAGCATTGGGGACGTGGCCGCAAGCATAGCGGCCCCTAATTAAATTATAATATCATGTTCTCGATCCACAAACTACTACTTCGCCTCCGCAACTACTGTAGCATATGATGCCTTCTCAGGCAACAACGTCACTGACTTTTCATCCCCTTTGGACCAGAAACAACCGGAACCTTGGTGCAGCGGTTGGAGTCACATAATCTCCAACGCAAAACCTCATTACCTTAACCACGCGATCAGTTGGTTTATAATGTTGCAGATCTAGCTTGCGGGTGACTCAGTGGCGAAGTTGGTATGCGTGTGACTACTATGCCTAAGCTCCCGGTTTCGAATCCCGGAACGGTCCGCTTGAAATATGTTAGAAGAGTATTTTTCACAAAAATACGCCCTCGTTCGGACAAGAGGTGAAATAGAGGTCCTGTGTATGGGTATTTTCACGCACGTTAAAAATCCTTACCAAAATTTTTCAGGTAAAAGAAACTCACTTCTTGGACAAAATACTTTCTAGTGGAAAAATCAAATGTAGCATATCACGTCCGCGGTGTTCTGAGTCACTTTCCTGTTGTTCACGACAATCATTTCGAAAACCGCCGACACTCTCTTGTAGATGACGGTGTGCGACATTTTCGCCCTAAACATCGAGAGTTCCAGCTCGTACAAATCGCTAGCAGCAACGCTTCTGTTACTACTAATTGACATCCTCCGCCGTTGGCTTGGTGTTGAAGGTAATTCCGACTCGACAACATCTACAAAGACCTCGACTACCCCTACTCAATTCTCGTAGCCGCAGGTCCTGGCTTCGACATAACAACTTCTTGTTGGATTTCCAGCATCCCATCCTTAAGCATAGCCTTCAACTTTTTCCAGACAGCGTCCTCGGCCTCCAACTTAACGCTCCTTTTTCTTCTCAGGAGCGGCTAGTCGTCTCTAGAAGCGATAAATTTTCGATGCAATGAGATACCCCTTTAAATCGTGGAAAACATCTAGAGCGTAAGATACCTCGATAATAATAATAATTAATTCTCCGAGAAGTGCTGGGAACTCAAAACCGCGTTTACTTAATAAAAACAACTAATTCTAAAATGCCTGAGAATTATCACAGACATACTATCTAGCTGAATTACAATGTGTAATATTTTATTATATACAACTATGTGTAATATACTTTAAATTAATGAATAGGAATCACCTAATGATTAATTATTAAAATAAAATCGTTGTTCAACCAAGTAGGGCGTAATAAATATTGGGACACTTTGCTTACTTTACTGATTGCAGCAGCGTTCCTTATGGTAAAAGTCTTCGCCAGTTTTCTACTGCTTTTTGAAAGTTATACGCCACTTAACCCAAGTTTCAATTTTTTGGAAGTTTTAATCACAGAACCATTTAATGAATTATTCGGGGTTTTTATGAAGTAAAAATAATTTTGGTAAATTATTCTTCGCTTCAATTTATTAATTGCATTGCTGCCTGGATTTTTAGTTTTAGAGTAGAGGCGATTCGAACCCTAACTGTGTGCACCTAAGAAACATAGAGTTCGACCAACTTTTCTAAGTATAGCTCAAGATGTACATTGTTTTGGTTAAAAGATAGATTTTACGGGCACTTAATTTTGGTTGAAACCGCCCCTATCCTACTATTATTCCTTGCTATATTCAAATCGCGAATTTTTAGGAGAAAATGTTTTGGGCACCTATCCTAATATAAATTACATAAGGCTTTAGTGTTTTCGATTAAGTATACTTACCAAGTTTATTTTCTCTCGGGTTTAATGTCCTTCAATCGGGATTATTTAAAAAGTGGGATTTTCAAGTTTTCCTTTTATTGATGAAGAAATCACAGGGGTCGGTAGCCGTGTAGCTCATTCCGATATTTAAGCGGTTCGTAGTATTATCAAATTTGTTATGCCGAAAGTTGCATAAAGCATTCGATTTAATATTAGAAATTGGGAAAGCTTTTCTTCCACCTATAATTAAATTACTAAAATAAAATATTGGTTTTCTGTTCTCGTTTTAGGACAATAACCCCTAATTTATTGCATATATTCGTTCCAAGCACATATTTCCCAGATTATAAGAAGTATGTGGTTAGCGCACCTAAAGCAGGAGACTCGTAATTTTAGGGCCGTGGTTTCGAGCGCCAAATTGTTACGCATTATTGCTTTTTCGTTTGGCTTCAATTATTACGTTAACCCCAAGCTTAATTTATTACGCTCTAAATTTAGTTACAATTAATTGCCGTCAAACGATTATAAATAACAGTAAAAAATATGCCTTAATAGCTGCAGCCAAAAGCCTCCTTTACCCGAATTTACCTAAAGACTAGCAGAGGGTGCCTTTAGTTTTAGCGATTAAGTCAGGAAACTTTTCAGCAAAATTATTTTAGTCTTTGAGGAAGAAAGATGCATGCGAAGGAAGGCAGTCGTTTTAAGAGATGTCAATGGTGGACTAGTTTTTGATAGGAGGTTAGGGGGTATGCGTGTTGTGTGTGGATTAAGTCCATATAGGTTGTTTTCTAGCGGTGTTGACTAGATCTTTGTACCGTTACCTGTCTGTTGTGTAAGTGTGAGTGAGGGTATCTATTGTGGTTGCGTTAGCGTTTCCACGTTTGGCTTTTTGTAGTTTGTGTCTGAAATGTGTTAGTGTACGTCTTGCAGTGGTGAGTGCCCGGGTCCACCATGGTGTGGCTCGTTGGATGTAGTGCTTGCGCGGTATTGAGTACGTAACTGCAGAGAGGTTACTTTGGACGATGGTGTTGACTAGGGAATTAAGGTTGGAGCTAGCATAGGATACTGATGGCAATGTGCTGGTAAGCGTTGCCAGGGTGTCTAGATATTTAGTCCAGTCTTCGTTTTGTGTGTTAAAGAGTGGAGTTTTTTAAGAGGTTCTGTTCTCTAGGGTCGTTATAGAGAATATCCAAGTTATAGGGTCGTGGTCGCTGGTTTCCTGTATATGTAGGACTGTCCGGGAGCGGAGTAGGTTGAAGGCAGAAAGGGTTGTGAGTGTGAGGTCTATATTGGAAACGATAATGTTAAAGAGGGAGTTTTGAATGTGTAATCGGTAGTCATACATAAAGTTTTCCACTAGGAATCGCATTTCGCCAGTTTCTTAGTTGAAACATGTCGTGGACACACCTATAATGGTTGGTGTGTCTCCGGATGTTGTGAGGATACGGTGTAATTGGTGCAATTGTGTTGATATTTCTACTGAATTGAAAGTGCGAGCCTTCAATATATTTATAATTGTTTTATATAACCGTTTGACGGCAATAGACGACAAACGGAAAAGCTATAGTGCGTAACAAATTATTCTGATAAACAATCAATTCGTCGTTTTCTAAGCCACTCTTAACGTGTTGGAAGACTTAATCTCATCGCATTTAAATCTTCTATGAATACTTTACTTTGCTGTTAGTTACCTCTGCATAAATATTCTTTATAAAATACCAGCATTCTAGGGCAGGGTGAGGGTATTTTCTGCTGGAACATATTCTCAAAACCCAAATAAAGGACACCAAATAACATAAAAACTGCTCTAGCGTTTTTATTACTCCTAAATATAAACATCACGATATTTGTTTAAACACAAATAAAAATCTTTCCGATAACGCAAATATAACAGAATTTTTACAAAAGTCTGCAATCTATGAAATAAGTCATTCAAATTTCAAAATGCGACTCTCTATATTTTGCGGCTCGCACAGAGCTATTTTAATGCTCGTGTCTTATTTAAACCAGAAAAACTATGAGCTTATTTTGCTTGGTTACAAAGCTCTTCTATTGACTGCTTTAGTACCGTTCAGCCGTGCAAATTGAGCATTAGGGTTGCTGTCTATTAGATAAACTAATTATTATACGACAAAGGTTAATTATCCTGCTGCTGGATAGCAGAGGAATTTAATTTTCTCTGTATATTATACAACCGGGATTAAAATGGTAGGATACTGAAATAAAAATAAATCATTTGCGCTTTAGTGGGGTTATACACGATCTCTGCTTGTTATTAATACCTTTTGATAGCGGTATAAGAGCAATCTGCTATTCTTGAACAACAGAGATTTTATAATTGAATTTGTTGCTACTGTGTAAAGGCAGCTAGTTGCGTGTGTCAAATTGTCAAATTTTGCATTCAATAATTAAGAAAGACAATGGGAAGAGTAAGTTTTGACGGAGCTTTAATGCATTCTAGTCAAGGTTGGCGTGTGACAGCGTTTGCAGTCGAAGTGGTAAAGTTAATACGTTTATAATCCGTGCGATAGTGTTCTTGACAAATAGTTGACATTTAGCAGCATAACAGAGGACGACGCCCAAATTTACTCGCAACGTACAAGAATTGATTGGATGGAAACTGTACGAAGAGATTGGTTGTGTCTTGACGGTGGTGCTAAGCTCTCTTGATGCAGCCAAATACTCCCATTGAAGATTACTTGTAAGGTTCTAAAGCTTGCGTAGTGAAGCTGGTGATTTGTGACGTCGATATAAGAGGTGCTGGAAACTCTTTAAAGAAGAAAGTCCTTTTGGGAATTTGGCGCGGCAAACTTGTTTGATGTTTTTACTAAGTGAGCGGCAGCAAATCGACAGAATACTTAGAGCATCTGGTTTGATCTGCCTATTTAGACTCAAACTCGGGGTCGTTTATTCTTAACGAAACCCAGGCTTATAGCCCATCCGGGTTTTACATGCTTCATTATTACAATTTAAATAAAAACATATTCAATCAATTAATCAATATATCAAGATTAATCAAGTGATGATTTCTTGATGTCCAGATGTAAGGTAAAGTGCCTCCACCGTTGTCGCCGAAGATGCATATGCCCAAAACTGATGGGAGTAAATGCATACCGGGGATCACAATCACTGTCGCTTTTAAGTCCTAATGGTTTTCTTCTATGTGAATTTCTTAGTTTAATTGACTTATTTGGTTGGTTTAAGTTAATTGGGATGTCTAATTTAGTTTGGTTATTTATTACTTTATTAGCTCTGGTTAATGTTTTAATTTACTACCTTGTGTTTCGATCCGCGCATTTTAGGTGAGACATTGGTCTATCTAATGTGGGATTTATCGTGCATATTTAGATATTTAGATGTCTTATTTCTTTTTGTTTCGTTTTGTTTTTTCTGGTTTTTGTTTTTTTTTAAGTTTTCTAATTTATTAACGAATAATTTTGCCTAGCATGGAGAAAGTAATTCGAGCATAGAGGATCGAAATCAATATATAAAGTGTTGGTTATTTTGCAAAAAGACAAAAAGATATGCGTCCGTCTGATGATCTGCAAGAACAGTGGAACCGGTCACGGGCTTGTCTTTTTGCAAAATAACCAACACTTTATATATTGATTTCGATACTCAAACTACTTTCTCCAAGCTCGGCAAAATTATTCGTTAATGTTTAATTGGAAACGGATTGGTTTCCGTCGACCAACTTCCTCGATTAGCACTGGGTGTAGTACCTTCTTAGAAGGTCCGCCAGTGCTAGGTAGGTAACAGGTCATTTGTTTATTTAATTTCTAATTTATATCATAAGCAAGTTTCATGCCAAATTTACAACTATATCTCCTACTCCTAGTTTCAAGCACTATCCCCACCCTGGCCAATACCCTTTGACCTATTTTGAACAAGCTCTCGTCGATTTACGCCTAGATTCCGGCGTTCACTCTCGCGATCCTTTCCGCAAATTTCTTCAGGACTACCCAGAACGCCTTCTAGTTAGCTACTCCTTGGACTTCTTTCTAGCTCTTGGCCATTGTTGCCCCTTAACAGCTAGTTTTCTGTCCGCCATACCTCTGTTAACCGTATCGATATGGCAGTCAAACAACACGTGTTCAGCGCTTTCTGCACCCTTGCCGCATTCGCAACGGTTGTTCTCGCTCAATCCGAACTTTTAGAAGGCGTCTTTCAAAACCCAACGCCGATTGCTAGCTACACCATTTTATGAACGAATTTCACCTTCAGCTTATCTGTGTTAACCTGTCCGTGGCAGCGTGGGTCCAGATCAGTTCCCACTATCGAATTAATCTTTCTCGCAGCTTGCTCTTAATCAAAGACTTTGGTATCGATGTGTACAATATCCGAAAATCGCTTAGAACGGTATCTTTGACCAACTCGCCTGCTTTGTCATTTCTTCGATTACCGTCATGCGACCTGACCCAGTAAAATTTCAAATCCGAATCTTGATCCTGTACGCGTTACCCTCCACACGCTCCCTTGAAGACCCGTTTCTAATGAGAGAATACCTACTTGTACCCGAGTAGTTGATGTACTTCATAGCTGCCAAGTCGCACTGAAAAATGGTACTGCAATCCGCAAGTTTAGTTTGGAAACAGAACACATCCCTCTCCTCCTTGTACACAATGAACGCTGCCCTTGCCTGCCCATCGTCCATTCGCGAGTCATCGGTATAAATGCATCGCCTTTGATAAACTCGATCCCCTTGATATTAGCCGGATGCCCTAATTCCTAAATAATGATTTTCTTTTTAATTTTCCGCACTGTTTCTATATCTACGAATATCCTATCTCTAGCCACCCTGGCGACGAATTTGGTTAGGAGAATCCCACTGATCAGCAAGACCGCCTCCGTGGAAGTGATTCTGTATACCCTTGCCACCTTGACCGCGATTATGCGCTGAACTTCCCTCACCTTGTAACACGCTGCCCAACCACATGCCACATACAACATTGCCAACTCGATTGCTCGATCGTACACTGTTCTTAAAGATTCGCATCTGAATCCCAAATTTAACTTCGCTTTTGTTTTAGGTTCATCCTCCTAAAACCCTTATAACGTCTGATCGAGAATTGCTTTATTGGCACCTATTTCTTGCGCCTCTGTGGTTTTTCTACGTATCACAATGTGCAATCCTTCATGCTCCCTTGAATCGTCGGATAGGAAAAATTTCTCCAACAAATATTTCGCTGTCGTTTTAAATCCCTATACATATTCCCCATTTCGTTCTTGTTGACTTTGTCAAGCGCAATCTTATGTTGTTTATTCCCTTTTTTGTGATACGCCGGCGCCCAAGGTTCTTTTTCAGAGTTGCGCGTGCGGAGTTTTTTAAATTTGTTCGTAGGTATTTCTTCTATCAGCTTTTTAGGATCTCGGTTACATTGATTATACTCCATCTTTCTCTGTTGTTATTGTATAAACCCCTCAGAGTTTACTTTTTTATTACAGAACCGCGGGAAAATGATAATTTACTGGTGTACGTGTGTCCCTACATCAATATCGCACGTTATTAATTTATGCTCAGAAAACGTGACCTGGTCCGACATAAATTCCCAATTACAAACGACCCCCAGCACATTGTGCTAGGCTATATCAATATCGATAAAACAACTGCCCCTATACCCCTCGAACGTCGGCAAATAATTGTTTTTAACACGTTCAAATCGCATTCCGTTAGTAAATCAGCAATTTGCGCCCCTGTCGGCCTCTATCGAACTGCTCCATAATGAGGCCTTGCATACCCACCCCCATGATTATATTTCGGTTTGCGCAATTTTCCGGACCACATTTGACTTATTAATTACCTTTTCAACATCTGAATTTCCGGCTGGTGATAGTTCGGACTGATGAGGCAATATCTGTTGAGCGTTCTTCCTTGACGGCTGGGATATCTGGCTGCCGATGGTCCTGGTCATAGAGGGGGAACGTAACACGGATATCAACACCACATACACAACACACATACACACAACCTTCACGCACACACACACACACACACTTACATTGCCTTTTCAACATCTGGATTTCCGGCCGCTGATGGTCCGGACTGATAAGGAAATATCCGTTGAGCGTTCTTTCTTCACGGCTGGGACATCCTGCTGCCGATGGTCCTAGTCGTAGAGGGGGAACGTAACATGGATACCAACACCATATACATAACACACATGCACACAATCCTCACGCGCGCACACACACACAATCCTCACGCGCGCGCACACACACACACACTTACGTTGCCTTTTCAACATCTGGATTTCCGGCTGCTGATGGTCCGGACTGATAAGGCAATATCCGTTGAGCGTTCTTTTTTCACGCCTGGGACATCCAGCTGCCGATGGTCCTGGTCGTAGAGGGGGAACGTAACATGGATACCAACACCACATACACAACACACATGCACACAATCCTCACCCGCGCGCACACACACGCACACACAATCCTCACGCGCGCGCACACACACACTTACATTGCCTTTTCAACATCTGGATTTCTGACTGCCGATGGTCCGGACTGATAATGCAATATCCGTTGAGCGTTCTTCTTTGACGGCTTGGACATCCGGCTGCCGATGGTCCTAGTCCTATAGGGGAACGTAACACGCATATCGACATCACACACACAACACACATACACACAACCCTCACACACACACATACACACACATAACGCATGCCCTCAAGCGCGCGCACACACACACACACACACACACACCTTACTGACGGTTACTTTTTGGGGGGAAGCCAGGTGTGCTTAAATTTCAGGCAGCAGACTACTGAAACGTTGGAACAAATAAATTAAAAAAATAAAAAGGAATAGTAATTTGCTCGTTTACGTGTGTCCCAACATCAATATCCCACGTTATTAATTTATGCTCAGAGAACGTGACCTGGTCCGACATAAATTCCCAATTGCAAACGGCTTCCAATACATCGTGCTAAGCTATAGCGATATCGATGAAACTGCTGCCTCTCTACCCCTCGAACGTCGACAAATAATTGTTTTTAACACACTCAAATCGCATTTCGATAGTAAATCAGCGATTTGCGCTCCTTGTCGTCCTCTATCGAACTGCTCTATAATGAACCCTTGCATACCCCCTCCCCTATTATTTTTCAGTTTGCGCAATTTTCCGGACCACATTTGACTTTTCAATTTTTAGTTTCTGGGTTTTTGCGTCTCGAGTCGACCGGTAAAAGGTACGCGCTTATAACAAAAAAAGTAGTAGCCCCAGTTTTTATTTCGATCGCTGTTAAAAAATCGCTTGATAAGTTACTTAACATTATCACCGCGTGTGTCTCACTTATTATTACACCGCTTTGCGGCCGCTCGTTGTTTGTTTGCAAAACGGTAACCTGTTCCCAAAACCCGTTATTTTATGCTTAAACAGGTGCATTTCCTGTATGAATCCAATGTCGGTCTTATTTTCCCCGAATAGTTAAACAAAACTGCTAGTCGCGTGTTGCCTTTCCCTAACTCTAATTAGGCGTATTTATTATTCTTACTTGCTTCAATTTTTGTATGGGTTTTACAATCCACAGTCATTGTTGCGTGTGCTAGTGTTCTTCATTTGCAAAATCGTTGGGCATCTATTCAACTTAGTATCGTGGCGCATGTCGACTTCACACCATCGTTCGTTCCATCGTTTACCCTTGCGCAAACTACACAGCAGAGGATTATCATTCTGCCATTCTTGAATTTTTGTTCCACTTCTGTGCAGTTATCGTGCCATTGTATATTCTGTCTGCACTCTATGAACCTGGGCCTGTATCGTAGCAGTATGCACTGCATCATAAAGAAGTGGTCTCTTGCGCATACTTTTCGCCATCTGAGGTTGATAGCTTCCGTCAAAGTCCACCTCTAAAATATGGGAGTCACATCGAACACTACGTTGACAAAGGGATCCCTGCGCCCTTTCCGCAAAACCTAAACTTCTCCTTCAGTTGGTCTTCCAGTTTTAGATCACTGAAACGAAGACTTTGGCTAGCAACCAGTCACATGAACTCTTCCGCCTTCGTTCACACCCCGGCCTCTGGGAGAACAATCAGTGGTTGCTTCCTTGCAGTTACTCCGACCATCGACTACAGCTCCTTTGCGTCCTTCCATCCGGTGCACTCAATGACGAGACCCCTTCTGCGCATCCTCCACGTATCAACAGCAACAAACCCATCCCGAGCAGAATCAACCTACTTCTTCAACGTACTACTCACGTCCTCCTTCGAGTCTCGCTTGTCATGTACTCGATCCACAAACTACAACGTCGCCTCCGCAACTACTGCAGCGTATGATGTCTTCCCAGGCAACGACGCCCCTAACTTTTCATCCCCTTTGGATCTACCCGAAGGCTAGCGGAGGATGTCTTTGGCTTTATCGATTAAGTCAGGTAGGCCTTTGGTATGTTGTAATTGTTTTCTATAAGCGTTTGAAGGCGATAAATTGCAACTAAATTTGGGGCGTAATAAATTACGCCTGGGATTAACCTAACAATTGACGACAAACGGAAAAGCTATAGTGCGTAACAAATTATTCTTATAAACAATCAATTTGTCGAGTTCTAAGCCACTCTTAACATGTTGGAGGACTTAATCTCATCGCATTTAAATCTCCTATGAATACTTTCCTTCGCTGTTAATTACTTCTGCATAAATATTTTTTATAAAATACCAGCATTCTGGGGTAGGGTGAGGGTATTTTCTGCTGGAACAAATTCTCAAAACGCAGATACAGGACACCAAATAGCCTAAAAACTGCTCTAGCGTTTTTATTACACCTACATATAAACATCACAAAATTGTTTAAACACAAATAAAAATATTTCCGATAACGCAAATATAACGGAATTTTTACAAAAGTCTGCAATCTATGAAATAAGACATTCAAATTTTAGAAGACCTTGGTAATCTTTAGAAACTTCAACTACTGAAATTTACAATATCTTGCAACTCATTTTGCGCCTTGCACGAAGCTATTTTAATGCTCAACTATGAGCTAAATTTGTTTGGTTACAAAGCTCTTCCATTGACTGCTTTAGTACCGTTCAGCCGTACAAATTGAGCATCTAGGGTTGCTGTCTATTAGATAAACTAATTATAATACGACAAAGGTTAATTATCGTGCTGCTGGATAGCTGAGGAATTTAATTTTCTCTGTCTATTATACAACCGGGATTAAAATGGTAGGATACTGAAATAAAAATAAATCATCTGCGCTTTAGTGGGATTACACACAGTCTCTGCTTGTTATTAAATACCTTTTGATAGCGGTATAAGAGCAATCTGCTATTTTCGAACAACATAGATTTTGTAATTGAATTTGTTGCTACTGTGAAAAGGCAGCTAGTTGCGTGTGTCAAATTGTCAAATTTTGCACTCAATAATTAAGAAAGGATTAATGAGGAGTGAGCTTTGACGGAGCTGTAATGAATTCTAGTAAAGGTTGGCGTGTGATTGCCTTTGCAGTCGAAGTGGTAAAGTTAATACGTTTATAATCTGTGCAACAGTGTACTTGACAAATCGTTGACATTTAGCAGCATAACAGAGGATGACGCCCAAACTTACTCACAGCGTACAAGAATTGATTGAATGGAAACTACGAAGAGAGTGGTTGTGTCTTGACGGTGGTGTTAAGCGCTCTTGATGCAGCCCAATACTCACATCGAAGATTAATTATAACGTTCTGAAGCTTGAGTAGCGAAGCTGGTGATTTGTGACGTACATGTAAGAGGTGCTAGAAACTCTAAAGAGCAAAGTTCTTTTGGGAATTTGGCGCGGCAAACTTGTTTGATGTGGTTACTAAGTGAGCGGTAGCAAATCGACAGAATATTTGAAGCGTCTGGTAATATCTGCCTATTTAGACTCAAACTCAGTGTTCGTTTATTCTAAACAATACCCAGACTCATAGCCCATCCTGGTTGTACATGTTCATTATTACAATTTAAATAAAAAGATATTCATTCAATTAATCAATATATCAAATTTAATCAAATGATGATTTCTTGAGCTCCAGATGTAAGGTAAAGTGCCTCCACCGTTGTCGCCAAAGATGCATACGCCCAAAACTGATGGGAGTAAATGCACATGTGAGTGTAAGTGTGTGAAGAGATTAACGCATTTGATATCTGTCTTAGGATGTGTTTTCTTGTTGTGGATTTTAGACAGGAGACTTGTTGCTAAGAATGAGTGTAAGAAATTGGACTAAATCCTGGATAAAGTGTGACAATGTAGTTTAGGTTTGGGACTGAAAAGTAAAAATCTAGGTTTATTTTGAATTTAAATGATGTCTGTGGATGAGTGGTGAGTGGACAAGAATGTATTATTTGATTAGGGTTTCTAGGAATAAGTATTTCCAGGGACAGTATGGGGAAAAATTTAATTGGAATTGGTAAAATTTATTTCGGAAGTTTCCATAACCGGCTAAGAATTACATTGTGACAACTGGAGAAGGTGGTGTGAGTTGGGCTATCTGTTGTATCCGGGAAGATGTTAAGAGTGTAATGGTCGGTGGGAAAGAGGGACGATAGGTATTCATATAAGTGTTCATGTCTCCATTACAAAATTGTATATTGATCCTACCAGTTTCAAACGGTCAAACCACTTAGTGAAAATTATAATTTTTATGAGCTTGTTTATGCTGTTGTCTTATAAGCCTTAAAATAAACGACTACTTGGAACGTTTTAAATATGTTTGTTCCTCGCAGAACTGTAACCCGTTGAAGCTTGTTTATCATAGCATTTTCTATAATTAATATCTAGAAATTCTCTCTTTTCTTCAATTCTTAAACTTTGAAACGTTATACCACGGCTACCCTATACACACGCTTAAATAATGCAACTAATGTTTCAATTTTGTTAAAATTACGCTAACCTAAACTTGAAAAGCTTTTTAATTAAATGTACATCATATCTGATTTAATTTACACTATACATTAAGGGTGTTTTCTCTTTTATTAAATATGCAAAATTAATTAGTTCTATTACCTAATCTATAAATACTTTGAAAATTACTTGCGAATATTGGCAAAGCAAAAATGAAGTAAAACCTTACTCTAACTTTGTGAATTCTTACCCTAGAAAGTTAAAAAAATCTTTTAAATGTTCCCCAAGTTGTATATACACGCAGCGGCTTATCCTAAATTGTCAAATGACTTATATAATCAATCCTAACCTAAAAATAACACAGAGATATATATATAAGGGGTCACTAGAGGTCATTGAAAACCGTAACTCTAAAAATAAATCCCACCAAAATATAATATAATCCGGAAAAAATGAAATTTTTCATAAATTCATGATTACACCCTGTAAAATACAAGCGCACTTTTATCCATTGAAATGCAATGCAAAAACGCAGATTGCGCGTGTATAAATAATCATCTTGTATGATATAAGCATATTGTAAATAAATAGCAAGTAACGTAAGTTGTATATGTAAAAATAATTAATTGTAAGATACCGTAAAACGCATTAAATGCAGACGTAAGAATCGATCGTTTTAAAATAAATACAAAGCCATTTGTTTCACAATATATTTTGATAAAAATGCTTTTGATTTGCTGTAAATAGCTTAAAAGAGTACTAGCGATACGCTTTTAGTTTAAGAAGCTTCAATCAACCTGTATTAAAAACCATTTTGCATTAAAAGTCAATTAAAATTTAAATTAATTACCCCGTGGATAACAGCAATTCATTTTAGAGAGGGAATTTTCTAGAATATAAATGGATGAGTCATCGGTATTTAAAATAGGTCAAATTCGTATAAACTCATTAATGAATAAACATTTTATTTCTAGAAGCAATCCAAGCATTGAAAAAACCTGCAAACTCCCGGGAATAACTGATAAAAATAATTAATGATTTTATCATTAGTATGCGACTCCACAATAATAGTATATGCGAGACAAAAACGTATAGAAAGCGTCGCGGATAACTAGAATCAGATAATTAGGTAATAATAGTCGCGATTTTAAACGCTAATTGGTTTTCCGAGAACCCTTGCATCATAATGTTCCACGTTATTCTAGTAAACTTCTGGAAACAGAGAAATGTGTATATAAAGAAGCGTGTATTAAATAAAATGGCATTCATTTATTAGATTTCAAGAAGTTCATTCAATAATTTGATTCGAACGCGGAATGTTATTTTAAGTCTTAAGCGGGTGTTCTGCGGATATAGTATTTGAATATGCATATTGTAATTTAATAGTGACTAGGTTGCAAAGAATAAAGAAGCAACGTTTTAAACATAACTTACAACGAAAAATGAGAATTATTCGTTACAAGAGGGAAAATTCTTCAAAATAACGCTATTTCTAAAGATTTTATTATATAATCGAGAGGAAGATTTAACCAAAAATGTACTTTGGTAATTGCTGTTTCAAATGAGAATTTTAATATGGGGAGTCATGTAAGCTGATTTGACGTCAATTAAAAATAAGAAGATATTTTATTACGAGGAACGTTTTTGTGGATTCTGTAAGTATCACTTTTAGATTTAATTTTAACTTATTTATATTTAATGTAAGGTATAATAATAAGTGTTAATCATAATAATTTTATGTAAAGGGTTTTACCAGGAGAATTTGTATTCAGAGTTCGAAATACTCTGGCTTTTTAATAGATTATCTGTCAAGGATTTTTTCTATCCAAAACATATCTTACAAGCGTGGACATAATCATAACCAGGTAGACCATCCTCAAAACTCAAAAGAATAAGTTTAATTCTGTAAATTTAAAATAAAGCAAGGAACAATTTTTGTTTGTAATTAATACTTCTTAGAAATTATTTTATGTTTGAAAGAAACAATTTTATAAATGTTCGAAATGATTTTGTATGAGAGAAAATATTTAATACTGTATAAATGCTTTGTAATATTGCTGTGTTTAATATTATTTTAAAAAACTCCGTCAGTTCCGTTGAGCTAGCCAAGCAAGAATAGAAAGGAAGATAAGTGAATAATTTCAAGTTAAAGAAATTGCTGTATATGTATCACAGCACCCTTTTAGTAACGCCCCAAAGCGATTCCTTATCACAGCACTCTCTTAGCGGCATCTCAACGTGCGACCATTTTCATATCACTTTTTTAGTAACGCCCAACGCGGACATTATTTCAGCATTGTTTTGTGACTTCCAACGCGTGGCCATTTTCATATCACCCTGTCAGCGACATCCTCGAAACGGGCACAGCACTCTTTTAGCGGCACCACAATGTGCGGCGTTGTCATAGCAATATATATATATATATATATATATATATATATATTTACTGGCATTTTCTTTTGTAATAGCCTTTTCAAGAGCAGCAGCAACTAATATATCGCACTTTTCATACATTAGATTGTCGCCTTCGTAAGGTTTTGCTCCAGGGAATCCTACAATGGTTCCATTACTAAGACGGTATTCTTCAAGTTCCTTTGGATCAATACCATCATGATTTATAATAGCTCCATCAATCTCCATAATACCTATGCATTTAGCACCAACACGATGTAAGTATCTCATTGAATGTGTCGACTGTTGTTAAAACTTGCGATGTCAGGTAAAATGACACGAAGACACAAATTGTGAGCTAGGTGATGCTGTACTTCCCATAAGGTGTCTGTGTTAAATGTTACAACTTTGCTACTCCTGTCCTGATGAGCCCCAATTAGGGCGAAACGCGTCGACAGGATGCCCTCGTGGCTGAATTTGAGTCACTTGCCAATAATTCCTTTTTACTTTATATATATATATATATATATATTTTTTAATCAATTTCTGTAGTTTTCAAATTGGGATATTGTCGTCCAAAGAATGATACGATATTATTTTTGCATCAATTTATTAATATTCTAACGTTTCGGCAAAGGTTGTTGCCTTTATCAAAGATACTACAAAAAAATTTTTAAATGTCAATAAGGTAAAAAATCATTTTAAAATATCACAGTACTTACTTAAAATCTAATGCCAAATAATCAAAAGAACCCCAAACATGGGGATGTTGTTAAAACTTTAAAACAGCAGATATGTAAATGACATATAAATGACATATGAACAGAGCACACCAAAGGAGTTTTTTTTGTTTAAACTTAATATTAAAATATCACATCTACTTGATATAAACAGACAGCCAAGACTGAACAATATTCGAAAACCAGTCTGCATAAATTAGGTTCCATATGTACAGTTAGATTAAACAATAATATATGTTTGCAATGAGCCTTGACTTTATGCAATTGGAAATAATTATGTTATCCTGTAAAGATTAGAATAAATAGGATGTAAATTTTGAGTATCTTGTCTAAGGTTAATTGAATTGTCTTCTCTATATATATAATATATATATATATATATATATATATATAATAGTGGTTAAAAAATCGTCTAACACAACATAGATCAGATGCTAAATTGGGAAAGAAAAGTTGTGCCCTTGCACAACACGTACACAATACCCAGCACATCCCCAAGTACGAAGAGGTGGAAATATTAGATTACGAAACGAACTATAAGATTCGGATCTTTTTAGAAGCGTATTACATATATAGAGAAGACAATTCAATTAACCTTAGACAAGATACTCAAAATTTACATCCTATTTATTCTAATCTTTACAGGATAACATAATTATTTCCAATTGCATAAAGTCAAGGCTCATTGCAAACATATATTATTGTTTAATCTAACTGTACATATGGAACCTAATTTATGCAGACTGGTTTTCGAATATTGTTCAGTCTTGGCTGTCTGTTTATATCAAGTAGATGTGATATTTTAATATTAAGTTTAAACAAAAAAAAAACTCCTTTGGTGTGCTCTGTTCATATGTCATTTATATGTCATTTACATATCTGCTGTTTTTAAAGTTTTAACAACATCCCCATGTTTGGGGTTCTTTTGATTATTTGGCATTAGATTTTAAGTAAGTACTGTGATATTTTAAAATGATTTTTTACCTTATTGACATTTAAAAATTTTTTTGTAGTATCTTTGATAAAGGCAACAACCTTTGCCGAAACGTTAGAATATTAATAAATTGATGCAAAAATAATATCGTATCATTCTTTGGACGACAATATCCCAATTTGAAAACTACAGAAATTGATTAAAAAATATTAGACTAGTCCAATCGACTAAAAAAGGAGCTCTATTTGTATATATATATATATATATATATATATATATATATATATATATGTTTGTGTGTGTGTGTGTGTGTGTGTATATATTGTAATTACAAATTACTGGAAAAACAGACATGTTTGAAATGCAAACGATTTAACAGATACTCAAATTTCCTTTTGGAGTAAGTTCAATGCATTTTGCAGCTGTTTAGACCAGCTATTTTAAACTTTTCAATGACCACAACACGTACTTCATACCCTTTATCAAACATTTGAGTTCAGTCTGCTTCTTTACACATTCTGTGTTCGTAATGTATCAGCAAGCAATGCCTGCTTGTTTTCCTCAGGGATAACTGCTTAATACTACTGAAATATTCCTTAGACTTCTAAAATATTAGATTATAGCGTACGCCTTAAGAGCAACACGGTTTCATATTATAAAGGAACAGCGCTGAGAGACGCAGAGCACCCTTACGTACATTATAGCTTTAAGGAAGTAATAAAACATCCGCTGTACATCTAACATCTGAGCTCAACCTAATATTTAATGTATACAGCAGTGTAAGCAGCTCTAACTGGAGCAAGCTAGCACATTTTGGAGATAACTTTGCAAGCCAACTAAAGCTATTTTGAATACTCAAGGTCTTACGTTACGTAAATCACTAAAACGGTGCGCTTCTCTTGGTGATTAACTGTTTCCATCGATTGTTTCACTACCGTCTAGCAGTGCTAACTGAGAACCTACGGTTTAGCGTCTTTTGGATTAGCTAGCTATAATACTACGAAGATTAGTTAAGCTTCCGTTAGAAAGCAGTTATAAGAATGCATCGGGTTGTATAAGCTCTGGAATGAAAGGTTTAATAAATTAATTATTTGAATTTTAGAGGATTTTACAAATTCTGTGCTTTCAGCGATATCTTTTGAATGCAGCCTAGATAGTCCAAATCCAGTTTAAGGGAATCCTTGATCTACTGCAATACCGCTAGAGTAGTCTATTGCTGTCAATATCTTCACACCTGTATTGTATATATTTCTGTTAGTTGTATTGGATTGATGCACCAATAATTTATTATAGCAGGTACTATTTGATTGCATTGTAACATGTCAATTCGCCGTTCCCTTGCAATGTTACATTGAGCTCCCACGTCCTTCCTTATATAAGTATTCCTTAATCTTAATTTTATATAAATACCGTTTACAATCACAAGTTAGTTTTGATTTGTGTAACATTTCCCTTTAGTATTATAAAATTATACGCTAAATTTAATATTCTTTCTTGTGTATAAATAATATAAATAATTATAATCAGGTGTAATTTTCTAATTGGTAAACCTCTTAAATATATCGATAAATACACAACTGGTGTATACATGAATCTGTCATTTAGGATGGTTTTCTTGTTTATCCCTCTCTCAAAATGTGTGGTTATCTTCAAACAGAATAAATTTTCATTCTTTCGATATTAGACTGCCTTCTAGCGCACATGCCTTTTCCCAATAAAGAAGTTGCATCTAAGGCCAAGATGTCGCACCTAGAATGTAAAAGGTGTCTTTGTTTTTATTTTTGTTGAAGTACAAAATATCGCTATAGAATTCTAGTATAATGTATACGAGGAAAGCTGACTTGAATAACCCATTCAAAATGTTTATGAATTGTAAGTTGATTACAGATAAAACTTTCAAACGGCTCCTCGTGACGTATTGCAATACTTTGTTTTTGTAACACGTTTCTTTTCTATGGTTCTCTGGTGAAGTATCCTCCGGTAAAATATTCTCTGGTGGAGTATTTAACTATGTATGCTAGGCAATCTATGCCTAATGCATTAATTCCACTACCTTGCAAATATTATCTACTATCGTTCAAGAATTTCATATTGCCGTTTATTTACCTTCTAAAATAAATTAAATGTCCGTTAACAAAACATATGGCTGTGGACCACAAAGATTTGGCTTTTACAAATTTGAAGTTTGAGGTTAACACCAAACTAAATATGGATGGTGTTCGTCTTAAGAAGTACTAAGAAGAAACTGAAACCTCTATAGTTCTGTACGAACCGGAGCTCAATACTTAAGTATACGTTTTCTTCATATTTCACGAATACAGGTATGAGTTTTATCTTATTTACTTTTGTGACAAAACAATGTGCATGCGTTACATTTTAAATCTTAAATATCTAGAAAAATAATGCATGTAAAATATAAAGTCGTATTTTTACCACCTATTATCTTAACTAATTTAATATTACCTTTGCTTTCCTGGTATAACTTTAAAAGTGTAAACATAAAAGCTTTCATGAAACCTTTTTGTGGATTTTAAGGTTATGTTCTATTTAAATGTTTAATTCAAAATCTTTTAACTAAGTTAAATACAACAAAGAGTATTTATGATTTCTTTTTAACTTAGAACGTTAACTTGAAATTGTGTCTAAGTACAATAGTAACTTTAGATTTTCTAATATCTTATCTGGTAGAGTTAAGACAATTTTAAAATTATGAGAGTGTAGATATATATATATATATATATATATATATATATATATATATATATATATATATACTACATTTAGTGATTTTGTCGCATGAAAATTTAGTTGTAAGAAAATAAGGGTATATATTTTGTTTTTTTATGTTATTAACTAAACGTAAATATATGTTATATTAAAGTATTTTCTTTTGTCATGTTCTAAATTGCACCCCTGTAACTTGTTTGGGTGAAATTTAACTTTGTTCTGAAAATATCTAAGAGTAAAAACCCTGAGATACAGTCCTTTGCAATCTACCGCAGCTACAAAAGGTCGATGCTAGTCCCGTCAGAGTTTTGTTTAGACTCTGTAGTACACCCATTTGTACCAATTAAAAGAAAGAGTGCAGCATATACATTGTTATATTCCAATTTATGTAGAAAGTAGCGTTATTATTTTAACAACTCGATGAAACAATTTATCACTAGTGGACTAAGACTAAAGCTGACTCACCATCAGAAGCAGCGGCATTTAAATCTGCCCGTTATGACGTCGAAGCCATTTTAGAAATTACGGTAACATGCTCGCGCCTTTCTTTTGTATTCGTTAGCTAACTGTCAGAAAATTTAAAATTGCTATTTGGTAGCAGCGACCGCTCAGGAAACAATGTTTATTGTGGGATTTCATGCTGCGTTAATTAGTTAGTTGAAAAATTGAAAGTAAAACAATTTTTTGAGTTTTAAGTTGTGGACTACGACCAGTGTAAAAAATTATTCATGCATATAACAGTTTGCTGCCGAGGAATTATTAGCAGTTTGCGCACCTATAAGCGTAGTCGAAAATATTTTGTCCTATTGAAACGTTATTTTAGTGGTGTTATTGTTGCTGAGTTTATTCGAACTCAGTTTGTAAAATTCTCATTCTCGCCTAGGTCAAAGTCTATTTCTTCAACGTTTTGTTTAAATTTAATTATTTAAATACTGACATGAAAGGAAATTTTTTTGCAATATTACATGCTTGTGAGGTTTGTTACGTTAATTTTCGGCAATTATTTTATTTACATAACTTCCCTTTCTAGTATTAAATTCTCCAACAATACCCGATATACTGTACCTGTTCAGATAAGCTTACTTTACCATAATTTTCAACTCAAATCCTTTGTCAATTCATTATCCGTTCGTATAAATTCCATGTCAATTGTTAAATCCTTCCGCATAATTTATAATAAATACTCTTTCTAAGAATTTCTCAACGTAAATTATGTTGTTTTAAAACGACAAGTTTATGCTACAATTAATTAGTCAAGATCCTGTTTAGGTATCCGTGAGCGCGTTATACCTCCGATAACGTATAATTGCGTTCTAGTGGGTTTCCCATCTAAAGATTTGTCGAAATAATATATCCTACTATTCTGAAGTAAAACCGTGTTTCCAGTTTCAATCGCGTTTCGATAACGCGGATGTTTGCTTTTTGAGTTCGTGTTATTTTGAACTCCTTTTAAACTTTGATTCTGCAACTTGTGCGTTGATGCACTTGTAGAAACTACTCGTTCTGTTACCCCAAGAGCGATGCACGTTTCTCCTCTATCAAATGTGTAGATTTGATGTGTATCGGTAAGCACTTCTGAGTTGTTAATATTAATAAGATTTTCCTTTTTTTAGCTCTTAGCTGGAAACTAAATTGCTTGTTGCGTAGCCCGATTATTGCTTGATGTAGATCAACTGTCCTTGCATGTAGACCGCCGATGCAATTACGGTAGTAGCATGGTTGTTGCTGACTACCGCGGCGATGCTGCGTCAATTCGCTTCGGAGGGTTGACAAGACAAGTATCCCGACACATGTATGTGACTTGTTTTTCTTTTCTAACATACCCAATAATAAGCTCAATTTGAAATTAGGTACGCTCATGTTTGTTCTGGTAAAATCCTTAGTAGAAAAGTTTCGAACTTTAATGCTTTTGTTTTTTGTACTTGACCCATCTGCTTATACGAAAGTATCAACAGTATTCTTTTTTTTTACTGATTAGAGTTATAACAAATGCTTCGTATGGTAAAATCCTTACTAAAAACGTTTCTAAATTTAATGCCCTTTTTTTAATTAACCCATCTGCTTATACGAAAGTATCAGCGTTATTTTTTTTAGTACTGATTAGATTTATTGCATGTTAGCTACGAATTGTGCACTTCGTGGAACAATTAGTGAATTTGTCCATAGAGTAAAATTATTTTATTAAATAGTAACCTTAGTTATTTTTGTTTTGCTGTTTTGATAGAAATTTCTATATTTGTGTCTTTTTATTGTAAATAGAAAATCGTTGGCGATGTATTATATTTGTGTTGCTAGAAACCCCCCCCCTCTCCGCATTGGTAGTTAGCCTGGTATATTTACGTTTTCTTCAGACTACATCATTGCACGTAGCATAATTTCTGGCACCCGTGTGGGTCCGGGAATAGAATAGTCCCATGGTACGACCTGCCTGTCGTAAGACGCGACTACAGTGGTCCAACACATACACACACGTACACTTTATACACGCATAACACACCCACACACACACGCACACACCTACACATACATAACTACACTGGGATTCTGTTTTATTTTCTTTTGTACGATTCTTAGTTTTTTTTTTGGGTTTTATACTTGGTGTTGGTGTTATTCTTCTTGGTTTTTTCTTTTTTCTCCTTCCTTTGGTTCCACTTTCCTTTCCTTATCCTTTAGCTGGTTTTCTTTGCTGTCGGTCCCTGGTTCGTTTGTGTTTCATCCATCCGCTCCCGTGGTAGGTGCTTTCTAGTCTGTTTTTCTTTGTTCGGAAACTACGACTTAGTCGACTCTAGGACTAGTTAGTTATTTTTTTCTTTGGTTCTTCAGTTACGATTCTTGGTTACCACGGTTGATAGTACATCGTTTCTTTACCAGCGTTCCTCTTCTCTTTCTCTCGTTCTTCCTTGTTCCTTTACATCCTTGAGGCTTGACCATTGAGTTCTGTTTTGGTTGGCACTGTGGGTTTTCTTGTTCGTTCCTTTTCTTCTTTGGAGTTTAATAATTTACTGTTTCTTTTGAGAAACATCCATTCCGTTGACGACCCCGCAGTGCTGAGGCCGTTCCACCTTAGTCCTCCTTGATTACTTATTACACGACTTTCCTTCTAATTTCTTTTCTTCTTCTTTCTCCTTTCTTACTATTGGCACTTCGAGCCGGATAAAAAAACTTTTTTTTGTTGCTTTTGGTGTGTTTTCCTCTGTTTCTTTTCTTTTAAGCGAATTTTCTTTTTGTTTGTTTGAGTTTTTTTGTGTTTGGTACTGCCCACTCCCGTACTTTGGTTCTCTACCCCGACCTTTTAATTTTGCTGGGGGGATTTGTTACGTTTATTTTCGGCAATAATTGGTTGTTTTATTTACATAAATTCCCTTTCTAATATTAAATTCTCCAACAATACCCGATATATTGTACCTGTTCAGATAAGCTCGCTTTACCATAATTTTCAACTCAAATCCCTTGTTATTCCATTATCCGTTCGTATAAATTCCATGTCTATTGTTGAATCCTTCCACATAATTAATAATAGGTTTGACCATTTGAATTCCTGGGAAAGGCATATCTTATTCACTTTTCAAGCAATTTATTAAATAGTTACCAACATTCCTTGTCTGCCTAGGTTTGTTCATAAAATAGTATATCTGAAGGGTAGGTTTTTATTCAGATAGTTTACGTAAGTAGTAGAGTAGAGCCTTTTACAACATAAAGTACGTGCACGTAAAAATAAGTTAGGCTGCTTTCAACTCAAGCAGAAAGCATTGTCGTAATATATTAAAAAAGTTAGTCGATCTCAAAAAAGTTAAGCTGTTTTAACCTCACAGTAAATTTGCTCAAGCGAGATGTTAAAAAATAGCTTAGCTGCAAAGTATATGGGGGTCGATTTCGCCCAAACCATGTTCACTTTTGCGGTACATCAAAAAGGTGGGACAACAAGATAAAGAACTAGTAGTATTCTAGTCGATCTCACTCAATATGCACCTTAATATAAACTTTCGACGAACAATCACACTAACTTTGTAACAATAATGTTTAAAGGTAATTTTTACTTTATAATATTTTACAATAAATAAAATCAGATATTCTTAAATTTATACGGGGTTAAATTCCCCGTGCCATCAAATTTGCCTCAAATTATAAAACCTACACTTACCGCGCGGTTGTCCTGATCCAGTTGCGTCGGTAATCTCGTGAGGTGGCATCCAGATGTCCCCTTGTTTGGTTGTTGGTAGCTCTCGTATAGACAAAGCGTCGATATTTTGTACAACGGTTAAGGAAAGAAACGAAAGAAAATGGATCAAGTCGCCGAACTATCGGAAAACTACTCAATACGTCTACACTCGAGAAAGGTCGGAAGTAAAGTTTTCTTTGTTTTGACACATCAGTTCCCACGAACCATCGTTTTCCCTCCAAGAAAGGTTAATTTCTGACGCACGTTGGTGGGCATATCTGTCTTGTTAAGCATGAGAATACAATCTTACAGTTTCCCAAACTACAAATCATAAATCAATGTCCGGACTTACGTGAGAACCAAAACTTAGAGTGGTTTACACAAGATGCTTATTTTAAACATAATAATGGAGAGTTCTCCATGCGGGGTTTAAAAATCCCTTGAACGTAAATAAAACAATAAAAGATAAAACTTTTTTAAGAAGAAAAGCGCAACAACTTAAATTAGTAAACGGTAAAATTTGCGTTTTAAATAAGTGCAACAAAATTAAAAAATACAAATATTTTTTAATCTTCTTAATAAAACAGCACACCGCAAGCCATATAAAATTCAAAAGAGCTTGTGGTAATAAGAGGTATGACATTTTGAAAGTGGAAACCATAGAGGCAAAATATGGAGGATTGTGTAGGAAACAAAAGTTCAACGGTATATTACCGATGAATACATTCAAGCAGGTGGAATAAAATAATTAAAAAAGGGTACTGGTTCTAACAAACACATACGGGTAACTAGTAAGGCCTCGACTGGCGGTACTGTCAACATAAAGTTTTCAGAATAATATATGTACGTTTTGGATGCAAGAATATAACTTTTACAAAATTAGTAGATTACTGTATATAGCATATCTCACTGTTCACTTAATTATAACTGGTATACGACAACTGAAAAGAGAATTTTGTCTTCAGTTAAACTCTCTTCTGACCTGTATTGGTTTTTGTGTTCCCGTTTTTTATAATTGTTTATCGGCAATGAAGAGAAAAGGAAACTTATGTATTTAATAATCTGAAACTTAAAATATTTACTATATTTAATTATTTACAAAATTTAGAGTTCCAGTCGTCACCATAGCTTACCTCCATATCTTCCGACCGTATGCAGAAACCCCCTAAATCGTCATTTTTGCTAGCATTGTCATTGTTCTTGCCACTACTCCGCAGATACGCAATTTGTTTGCATACATATCTACATTTCTATATTTAAATCCGTAAACTTCGATTATATAAATATATATTGACGCGATTAGTAGTCATCGAGGGGTGACAATACAAGAAAACCCCAATTATGTAAATAGTTGTTTGAATAGAAACGCGTATTTGTCAAAACACCCGGTATCAAGAGTATAAATTTATAGGAACCTTGATGATAAAGGAATCGTGTTCTAAGAAAAGAATAATGGTATTTTCTATATATTGCGCGTTGGATGTCGTTTTTTAAAGAGTTTTATCCACATTATTATTATCAAAGTGCTCAATTGTGTGAGTAAATTCCGCGTAAATGCGTGGACATATTACAAAACTTTAATTTGGTATTAATAAAGGAATCGTGCGTTTTTCGAAAGATTGTAAATGCTTGATCTATGTTTAATTTTCATTTTCATTTTCAGTTTAACAACAAACGTACGACGAATCTATATTAAGTTTTAAATCGCATTTCTAAGTAATAGGGAAAGTGTTTGTTGATCTACATTCTAGACCAACCAACTGCTAAAATAAAACACAAGTGAATAATGAAATAGCTGGAGGCGGAAATAGAACTCGTAAAAGTCGTTAACTAAGCAATTATAATGTTGGATATTTATTAGATAAGCAAAAGACATTAATTACGGTATAGCTCGAGGCAACAAAACGTTAAATCTGCACACCTTCCCATTTTCGAGAACAAGCCAATTAAGGCATGCAAACAACAACTAGAACTACTCTAAAATTTCTAGTTGCCTACGTCCCAAAGGATGTTGAAAACGCAATTCAGTCCTGATCCAAAATCATGAGGCCGTAAACTTGATAATAATACGTTACGTAGTAAAAATACTACAATTTTAGAAGTGAAATTTATTTGAATATGGTTTAAGAGACGATTTTATTGAGCGACGAAAAAGTATTTTGAATGCTGAGAAGTGAGTAATATTATTCGAAGTATTTGCAATGGTTTTAAAATGGTGAATTTCTTTAGTATCAGATCACGATTTACATGCTTTGTTACGCGTGGAATTGACGCTAATGATCTTTTAAATTTACTTTACCGCGGAAACGTAACAAGAAAATTCCGCCATCTAGCTTATAGTGGCGAAAGGAGGATTCTAAGAAAACAACAGAAATTCTTTTAAGAGTACATAATTCTAACGCTTGCACCTATCTGGTAAGGTTTCTGAACTTACAGTCTAATAATAACTGCTATGCGCCAACTCACCGTGCACTAATCTATCTCGCTAAATGGCGAGTGATCTTTGAGATGACACTAAAATAATTACTGAGTTTTGAAAATCAGATTGGTACAGCCTCGTATATACTTGTAATTTTCCTGCAATTGCTAACTTAAAATATACAAATAAAAGCTCCAAGCTGCTATCTTAACCAATATTAAAACACGATATTCTTGCAACAAAACAAATTGATTAACTTAAACTATCTTTATTTGATCAAATTTATGTAAAAAAAACTATTAATTATAAATACTAGATCAAGCTAAACAGATATCTATCAGTTTCTGTAATTACAATAGTGGTGCTTCTCTGGTTGTAAATCACTTGCATTCAAGCGTACACCAAAATAAAAGTTCGTTTAATAAAGTTATGGGTTGCATGCATTTAAGTATTAAATCACAGTTTAAAATATGCAGAAAGTAAAGAAAATTCAACAACTTACAGTTTCTTTTCTTCTAAGGCGCGAGCGACTTCGTGCAAGATAACAATAGGGTTTTAAATACTCCCTGTATGTTTGTTGTGGTTTGTTTAGTATTCTTCTTAATCTTCTTTGGGGATTAAACCACTCAAATTGAAGGCAATTATTCATTTAAACTTTAAAAACTTTTGCTTAGTGTACTCAAACCAAATATTTTAAACATCAATAAATCAAAGTCACCTTCAATTTATGTCATAAATGTCAAACTTGAAGTTCTTATTATTTTGAAAACGATCCTAGGTTATGGATCGAAACGTAAATAAAGATAATTTTAAAAACTATGAGTGGTTTAATCCCCAAAGAAGATTAAGAAGAATAGGGTTTTAGTAGGTAATCCTTGGAATTCAACGACTGTTGATGAAAGCGTCTATTTGTCGAATTACGTTCACTATGTGCCATTAACTTCTTTAATCCTGCGCTCACAAACGCGTCCCGAAGCTTTTCACTAGCCAACTTGAGTTAATGAATTTACCGTACTGTAAATTACTAAAACTTATCATCGTTCGACGCTAGCTGTTAGCCGATCGAATTATAACCGCTTGAAGCATGACTGACCTACTGTGTAGGAATGCTCCCCTCTATTATGATGTAATGGTATATATAGGTTAAAATGTCCCCGAGGGTTTATATGATATATTTTTTCTTTTCTGCTCTTTATCTTGTTCAGTAACAAGATAATAAGATCAAACTAATTGCTTTGGAAATAAAAATTTGAAGCTAGCGTTTTTCCTTATTTTTATATATCTCGACTGTGGATTTAGACTAAAAGGCTTTAGGATTGAAGGTTAAACAGTAGATGGATTTATAAGTATCGGTATAGAACAATTTTGGAAGTCGAAGAAGAAAATGTTCATTTATTCCTAATAAATTGGATATGAAAATACTCAAACAATTTTAAAACTTAACTCTTTTTCCAATTGCGCGGGTGCTCTAGATGGTTCGAATTATAAAATCGTAAGCTAAGAGGATTTCTAAACTAACGATAAACATTCCTTCTCAACAAAATTATTCATAAGCGTTTGATTCAAATTACTTTTTTGCATACGTCGCTCTTGTAATAAATAGACGAACCACCAATAGAACCCTACAACGCACGCAAACTAACCTGAACGTGAACCTAGCTTATTAAATTCGACAAACAATTGTTCATGCTTTACTTAGGCTACACTTTGAAGTATGGCTGAGGAATAAATATACTTTACCGTCGGTCATAACATGCGCACGCATAAACAACGCGGGTGCCCTTAAGATTGCACAGCTTACAGGTAACTTTTTAAAGACAGGTGATTTGCTCTTTCTATTTTTTTTAAACGTGAAAAAACAAAAATTATTGTTATTTTTAAAATTGGTTGCTTTTTATTCACGTAGATAGTAATCTTTGCATGTGAAGCTTATTCGAGAGAGATCAATTTCAATGCCTATTAATAAGACGACTCTGTCAAAGCTTATAAATGTAAGGGGTTAGTTAAGTGAATTAACTCGAGCATGTCTTCTTCTTAATTATTGGATAACTAGTTTCTATTTCTGTATCTACTACAGCTATTATTTTTTTATTAAACTAAAGTAATACTTCTTATTTCAATGCGTCGTGTGTATGTTATAAATTATTAGTTACATTGTGGGGTTATAATCATTTAATAAGTGTAAAAGCGTTGAGATACTGTCGGGTTATTGTTCTCTGAAAAGTACTGTGAACGCGCATTATCAAAGTGTCTAGGTTCTCTATTCTAATGGATTGTAGGATATCAGCCAATTTATATGACCCAACCCCGCGGAGTGATAAACATGTATTGAAACGTTAGATGTGATCTATACGAACCAAAATTAATTACATTAGTACCGAGAATCAACTGAAACGGTGGTGTTTTGTCGGAGTGTCGTTCTCGCTTGTGTGTGTGTGTGTGTGTGTGTGTGTGTGTGTGTGTGTGTGTAGTGTATATAGTTTATCGTTTCTTCCTTCGTACCTTACTTGACGGTACAATAACTAATATCGGCTAGCACCACGTCAACATGACATGCAGAAGACAGGACCCCACAGAAAACCTTGAGATAAGCCCGTCGCCGAAGATTAATCTGAAAGTGTTACAATTTTAAAATCGTTGTACAGAAATTTGAATTAGTTGAACCTTAATATTTAATTAAGAATCAGGGTACCTAATAACATACAACCCCAAATAAATCTAAAAGTCTTTACATCGATGACAAAGGATTTCAACTGATGAACCTCCGTATTATGTAGAAAGGTTCCATTAACTTATAGAGAAACAGCTTTTTAGCCAACAGATTTGCAAGTCTACTTTCATTTTTCTTTTAGGGGGTATAAAATATTTTGTAATTATTGAACATTTAACCTCATCAGCAGAAGAGATTTACGTCGTACCCTAGAGTTGTTGTGCTCAATCTAAATCCACAAGGGTATTAGTCTATTTTTCTGGAAAGCAGCTATTCGTGATATACTTTGTAGCTTTTCGCAGAAGATTCCGACCTACTCCTTGTAGGCGGCTCCGTGGCATAGTTGGTATGCGTGTGACTACTGCGTCCCGGGTTCGAATCCCGACATGGTCCGCTTGAAAAATGTTAGGTGAGCATTTTTCACAATAATTCGCCATTGTTCGGATAAGAGGTAAAAAGGAGGTCCCGTGTGTGAGTGTTGTCACGCACGTTAAAGATCCCTACCTGGCTTGGAATAGCAAGGGTTCGGCAAAATTTCAAATTTTTTAGGTAAAAAAAACTCGCTTCCTGGCCAATGTAGTACCTTCAGATGGAGCATTGGAAAATCACATGTAAGACCTAGTCATTGTTGCGTCTGAATTAACGTTACGTTTCTAAATTAATTTTACTCTACACGGGGATGACGTAACAGTAAATTAGTGCACCTTAGTTTGGTTCGCACTTTGGAATTGGCAAGCACGGGAGGCAGTCGTGTAACGTAAATGCGCTATGAAAAAGTTAAAAAATATATAGTATGTACAAAAATCTTATATCAGGTACTTTATTTAGTTTTATTTTACTACACAGTTTTTTTTGCAGAAGTAAAAAGAAGCAAAAAAACGTGGTTCTAGCTCAGAAGATGTTTATGTCCCAAAGTTTTGGTGCTTCCAAAAACTATATCTTTATTATGGCTAAAGCAATCGTGCGAGATTTTACCATATAGTTTACAAGAATACGAATTTGACGACTCTGATGTGGTGTACGTAGGAACGCTTGAGGAGTTGCAAGAAACAGAATTTAACATTTTTGAAACAATTAGCTTCTGAAATTCCTCTTCTTTACAAGAAGGTTCAACAAAATTAACTTTCACTTCCTTTTTAGAATTAAAAACATCCAACAACAAAAATGATTCATCTGTTTCTTAATCGGCCCATTAGGTCACCTCACTCTATCTTTTCAATTCCAACTTTTGCTGAAGAGTGATACGAATTTAATACATTTTCATTATCTGATACTCGAGCGACGCCAATATAAATTCCAAGTTACACGTGCTTCAGCTTTCTGGTTTACTTATCCAGTAAAGTTCCAAAAAGAATTCGTCGTCGGTCATCCACACATCGAGGGACCTACGGTGCATCTTCTACACACCTCCACTGTCACATTATCATATTTCATTTTGTAACATTCCAATTTCTGTCGATTAAGTCGTTTCGTTTTCACACTTCTATATTTAATACTGAAAGCTGCGTTGTTCGTCCGTTACCATACATTAATTTGACTATATTTATAGACCTGTAGTTTTTTGAGCTTATTTTTTATAATTAATAGTTCTTGAACTTGTGTGAATTTGTACTAATAACTTCAGCAATGGGTGTTCAAAACCTGTCAAAATTATATCAGCTGAGTACAGAACAATTTGGGATGTGGTTGGAGAAGAGGATACTCTACTCCTACTGATTTGGGTTGAGAACTCAGAGGTGTTTCGAAAATCTAACATTCCCAATTGCGCGAAAGTTTTAAAGGATAAACACATCCGAATTGTAAGTAAATTTTAATATGTAAACTACAAACATTGCTTATCGTCGTGTAGCTATTAAACCTTTTGAAAATAACTTAGGCCTTACGATTTTCGGAAATTTATTTTTTGGAAGAATATATCGAAACAACGCACTAATGCCTCCTGTACCAACTAAAATGACAGCTGTTATAAAACGTTTATCTTTGGAATTTGTGTCATGTAGTCTTCGTAATCTTCACGTTTGCAAACTTTTCAACATATTGAAAGAAAGGTTCCAACTATAGGTTGTCAAAAGCTTGATATTATGCGGAGTGACTTTTAGGTGTGCAACTTATACGAAATAGATCAACTTCGATGTTTGTCAGTAACACGATGCTGTCAAAATTTACAAAATTCAACCGATACAGTCCGAATGAATTTAAAAGTCTTGGGTCCAATGAGATGGGGTGTCGTCTTCTGGTCGTTCTCTGTACCGCGTTAACCTATAGAAAGACAGCTAAGAAAATAGATTTAAAAATCAGTTGTCTTTTTTCTGTTATGGGTTTAAAATCTTTATAATTATGGCACATTCAACATTATCAGTAGAAACTCTTTACGTTGCACTTTCATACTTTCGCACTTTTCAGTGACCTGTTGGAACACATCATTAGAGAAAAATGAGTCCTTGCGTCGCAGCAAAGAAGGCCCATTTATTATTTTACCGAAAGGTTGATGCCCTCAATCTAAACTAGTTATAACCCAACAAGGATCAGTTGGCTTTCTGTTAAATGGCAGAGATTTAGTTTCCAACACTCTATATAAATGGATAGGGTTGAAAGGTGGTTGAAATGAAACATTCACGAAATGTATTATCGCAGCTTTAGTAGGATTTCACACGTTTTCTGCTTTTTGCTAACAGCTTTTGAACGCGGCACAGAGGTAACGTGTTGTTGTAGAACAATAGCCATGTTAAAATTGAATTTATTATCACGTTGTTCAAATAGGGATAGCACTAGAGCTACCTTTAGAATTTAAATGGTTCTATCTTTGCAGTGCTCTGCCAAAATTGAGTACAGATGGGATATTACTACAGCCCTTCTTAAAACATAATTTTAAAGCTTCTTTTAATAAATTTTTTATAGGTTTGGAAATGGCATGTTCTGATATAGTTTGACTAAGGTCACCATATTTATAGCTGATGTAACATTCCGCTTCTGCAAAATTTGGTATACTACAAGCGAGTTGGAAAATGTTTTATTGCCATCGAGAGCGATATTGCTAACCAATGTAAGTTACATATCCCCCAAATCAAATATAAGTATAATTAAATGGAATTATTGAATCTTAAGTTAACTTGCAACATTGTATAATTTAAGAATAAGATAATAAAAGGTTAATAGAAGTCAGACAGAAGACTTGAGAACGAATGTGAATACAATGTAATCCAGACGTAACGTGACACTGCAGGTGCAGATCACAGTAGGTTATAAAACCGCAATTATTAGAATTAAGATTGTAAATGAATAAAGAAATAAGCAAACATTAACTCTGCAGTTCACACGAGTAATGTGAAGGGAAGGGACAACATAAATACCCTGGAGAGTGCAAGAAGGTTAGTCAGTCTTGAGCCTCACAGCTATAGCATGTTCGGGCTACTCGATGTAATTTAGTTCATTTAATAGTAATTTCAACTTAGAATATTTTTGATACAGTGTTTGTAAATTAAATTTCAACTTCTAATTTCTGTTTAAATAAATTTTGTTAGCAGAGTTTTGGAAGAAGACTTTTAACAAAACCGGCTCTCAAAAGCCAAATCCTTACTCATGTTAATCGCAAAGGTCAGCAAAGTCTTAAGGAAAAATATAACTTCCGATAAACGTTGTATAATATTATATTCACAATCTTTAATATTGTATTTAGGTTAACAATCCTTGTGGTGTCAAATGTCATGTCAAAATACTACGGTGTATTTGTTTGAAAAGGCAGTAATCTTGATATAACCTATAAGCCTTTATCATTCTTTAATTTGCTGATAACTAGTAATAAATTTTGAATACCAGACTCTGACATCATTCAATAAGTTCGAGTATCATCACTCATGTCGCCACAAAAGATGGCAACTCGGTGGCGTAGTTGGTTTGCGTGTGCTACTACGCCCAAAGTCTCGAGTACAAATGTTGACACAGTTCGCTTGAAAAATGTAAGGAGAGCATTTTTCATAAAAATACGCTCACGTTCGGATGTGAGGAAAATGGAGATCCCGTGTGTATATTGTCACGCACTTGCTTGGAATAGCAAGCGTTTGGTAAAATTCAAAATTTTCCAGGTAATGGCTTCCTGGCCAATATAGTACCTTCGGGTGGAGCATTGGAAAATCAATATAGTGCCACAAAAGTTACGATTATTAAGTTAGTTGTGTACATTTTCATTATACTCATAACTCAAACGATGGGCTCCTCAATGAGTTTGGCAAAATTCAAAATTTTCAGGTAAAAACTAGCTTCTTGGCCAATTTAGTATCCACGGGCGAAGCTTTGGAAAATCAAATGCACTGCCACAAAAGTTACGATTAATAAGTTAGTTGTGTACATTTTCATTATACTCATAACTCAAACGATGGGCTCCTCCATGAGTTTGGCAAAATTCAAAATTTTCCAGGTAAAAAAACTCGTTTTCTCGTCTATGTAGTACCTTCGGGTTGAGCATTGGAAAATCAAATGTAGTGCTACAAAAGTTACGATTATTAAGTTAGTTGTGTACATTTTCATTATACTCGTAACCCAAACGATGGGCTCTTCTATGAGTTTGGCACAATTCTAAATTTTTTAGGTAAAAACCCGCTTCCTGACCAATGTAGTACCTTCGGGTGAAGCATTGGAAATCAGTGTAGTACCACAAAAGTTGCGATTATTAAGTTATTTGTGTAAATTTTTATGATACTCATAACTCAAATGATGGGATTCTCCATGAGTTTGGCAAAATTCAAAGTTTTTCAGGTAAAAAACTCGCTTCCTGGCTAATTTAGTATCCACGGGTGGAGCATTGGAAAATCAAATGTAGTGCCACAAAAGTTACGATTATTGAGTTAGTTATGTACATTTTCATGATACTCATAACTCAAACGATGGGCTCCTCCATGAGTTTGGTAAAATTTAAAACTTTCCAGGTAAAGAACTCGCTTTCTAGTCAATGTAGTACCTTCGAGTGGAGCATTGTAAAATCAAATGTAGTGCCACAAAAGTTACGATCAATAAGTTAGTTGTGTACATTTTCATGATACTCATAACCAAACAATGGGCTCCTTCATGAGTTAGGCAAAATTCAAAATTCTTCAGGTAAAAAACGCTTCCCGACAAATGTAGTACCTACGGGTGGAGCATTGGAAAACTAATATAGTGCCACAAAAGTTACGATTATTAAGTTAGTTGTATACATTTTATTATACTCGTAACCCAAACGATGGGCTCTTCTATGAACGGATCCCTTATCCTCGCGGCTAAGCTTTCCGGTCTTATAATCAAACCAATGCTAAATGGGTAATTTAACATTTTGACCTTCATGTCCCTGCAGGCTTTTTCTGAGAGGCTTACTGCCCCCTGATTAAGTGCCTGAACTAATCCTACTGAAGAAAGTGCATACCTTATCTTATTTAAAACTTGGGGGGTCACATATGTCTTTTAAGAGCTCGTTCTTACGGAAAATAAACGCCTTCCATTGCTTCCAATCTTCCGGTAAGGAGGTAAGTACTGTGATATTTTAAAATGATTTTTTACCTTATTGACATTTAAAAATTTTTTTGTAGTATCTTTGATAAAGGCAACAACCTTTGCCGAAACGTTAGAATATTAATAAATTGATGCAAAAATAATATCGTATCATTCTTTGGACGACAATATCCCAATTTGAAAACTACAGAAATTGATTAAAAAATATTAGACTAGTCCAATCGACTAAAAAAGGAGCTCTATTTGTATATATATATATATATATATATATATATATATATATATATATATATATATATGTGTGTGTGTGTGTGTGTGTATATATATATTGTAATTACAAATTACTGGAAAAACAGACATGTTTGAAATGCAAACGATTTAACAGATACTCAAATTTCCTTTTGGAGTAAGTTCAATGCATTTTGCAGCTGTTTAGACCAGCTATTAAAAACTTTTCAATGACCACAACACGTACTTCATACCCTTTATCAAACATTTGAGTTCAGTCTGCTTCTTTACACATTCTGTGTTCGTAATGTATCAGCAAGCAATGCCTGCTTGTTTTCCTCAGGGATAACTGCTTAATACTACTGAAATATTCCTTAGACTTCTAAAAATATTAGATTATAGCGTACGCCTTAAGAGCAACACGGTTTCATATTATAAAGGAACAGCGCTGAGAGACGCAGAGCACCCTTACGTACATTATAGCTCTAAGGAAGTAATAAAACATCCGCTGTACATCTAACATCTGAGCTCAACCTAATATTTAATGTATACAGCAGTGTAAGCAGCTCTAACTGGAGCAAGCTAGCACATTTTGGAGATAACTTTGCAAGCCAACTAAAGCTATTTTGAATACTCAAGGTCTTACGTTACGTAAATCACTAAAACGGGTGCGCTTCTCTTGGTGATTAACTGTTTCCATCGATTGTTTCACTACCGTCTAGCAGTGCTAACTGAGAACCTACGGTTTAGCGTCTTTTGGATTAGCTAGCTATAATACTACGAAGATTAGTTAAGCTTCCGTTAGAAAGCAGTTATAAGAATGCATCGGGTTGTATAAGCTCTGGAATGAAAGGTTTAATAAATTAATTATTTGAATTTTAGAGGATTTTACAAATTCTGTGCTTTCAGCGATATCTTTTGAATGCAGCCTAGATAGTCCAAATCCAGTTTAAGGGAATCCTTGATCTACTGCAATACCGCTAGAGTAGTCTATTGCTGTCAATATCTTCACACCTGTATTGTATATATTTCTGTTAGTTGTATTGGATTGATGCACCAATAATTTATTATAGCAGGTACTATTTGATTGCATTGTAACATGTCAATTCGCCGTTCCTTGCAATGTTACATTGAGCTCCCACGTCCTTCCTTATATAAGTATTCCTTAATCTTAATTTTATATAAATACCGTTTACAATCACAAGTTAGTTTTGATTTGTGTAACATTTCCTTTAGTATTATAAAATTATACGCTAAATTTAATATTCTTTCTTGTGTATAAATAATATAAATAATTATAATCAGGTGTAATTTTCTAATTGGTAAACCTCTTAAATATATCGATAAATACACAACTGGTGTATACATGAATCTGTCATTTAGGATGGTTTTCTTGTTTATCCCTCTCTCAAAATGTGTGGTTATCTTCAAACAGAATAAATTTTCATTCTTTCGATATTAGACTGCCTTCTAGCGCACATGCCTTTTCCCAATAAAGAAGTTGCATCTAAGGCCAAGATGTCGCACCTAGAATGTAAAAGGTGTCTTTGTTTTTATTTTTGTTGAAGTACAAAAATATCGCTATAGAATTCTAGTATAATGTATACGAGGAAAGCTGACTTGAATAACCCATTCAAAATGTTTATGAATTGTAAGTTGATTACAGATAAAACTTTCAAACGGCTCCTCGTGACGTATTGCAATACTTTGTTTTTGTAACACGTTTCTTTTCTATGGTTCTCTGGTGAAGTATCCTCCGGTAAAATATTCTCTGGTGGAGTATTTAACTATGTATGCTAGGCAATCTATGCCTAATGCATTAATTCCACTACCTTGCAAATATTATCTACTATCGTTCAAGAATTTCATATTGCCGTTTATTTACCTTCTAAAATAAATTAAATGTCCGTTAACAAAACATATGGCTGTGGACCACAAAGATTTGGCTTTACAAATTTGAAGTTTGAGGTTAACACCAAACTAAATATGGATGGTGTTCGTCTTAAGAAGTACTAAGAAGAAACTGAAACCTCTATAGTTCTGTACGAACCGGAGCTCAATACTTAAGTATACGTTTTCTTCATATTTCACGAATACAGGTATGAGTTTTATCTTATTTACTTTTGTGACAAAACAATGTGCATGCGTTACATTTTAAATCTTAAATATCTAGAAAAATAATGCATGTAAAATATAAAGTCGTATTTTTACCACCTATTATCTTAACTAATTTAATATTACCTTTGCTTTCCTGGTATAACTTTAAAAGTGTAAACATAAAAGCTTTCATGAAACCTTTTTGTGGATTTTAAGGTTATGTTCTATTTAAATGTTTAATTCAAAATCTTTTAACTAAGTTAAATACAACAAAGAGTATTTATGATTTCTTTTTAACTTAGAACGTTAACTTGAAATTGTGTCTAAGTACAATAGTAACTTTAGATTTTCTAATATCTTATCTGGTAGAGTTAAGACATTTTAAAATTATGAGAGTAGATATATATATATATATATATATATATATATATATATATACTACATTTAGTGATTTTGTCGCATGAAAATTTAGTTGTAAGAAAATAAGGGTATATATTTTGTTTTTTATGTTATTAACTGAACGTAAATATATGTTATATTAAAGTATTTTCTTTTGTCATGTTCTAAATTGCACCCTGTAACTTGTTTGGGTGAAATTTAACTTTGTTCTGAAAATATCTAAGAGTAAAAACCCTGAGATACAGTCCTTTGCAATCTACCGCAGCTACAAAAGGTCGATGCTAGTCCCGTCAGAGTTTTGTTTAGACTCTGTAGTACACCCATTTGTACCAATTAAAAGAAAGAGTGCAGCATATACATTGTTATATTCCAATTTATGTAGAAAGTAGCGTTATTATTTTAACAACTCGATGAAACAATTTATCACTAGTGGACTAAGACTAAAGCTGACTCACCATCAGAAGCAGCGGCATTTAAATCTGCCCGTTATGACGTCGAAGCCATTTTAGAAATTACGGTAACATGCTCGCGCCTTTCTTTTGTATTCGTTAGCTAACTGTCAGAAAATTTAAAATTGCTATTTGGTAGCAGCGACCGCTCAGGAAACAATGTTTATTGTGGGATTTCATGCTGCGTTAATTAGTTAGTTGAAAAATTGAAAGTAAAACAATTTTTTGAGTTTTAAGTTGTGGACTACGACCAGTGTAAAAAATTATTCATGCATATAACAGTTTGCTGCCGAGGAATTATTAGCAGTTTGCGCACCTATAAGCGTAGTCGAAAATATTTTGTCCTATTGAAACGTTATTTTTAGTGGTGTTATTGTTGCTGAGTTTATTCGAACTCAGTTTGTAAAATTCTCATTCTCGCCTAGGTCAAAGTCTATTTCTTCAACGTTTTTGTTTAAATTTAATTATTTAAATACTGACATGAAAGGAAATTTTTTTGCAATATTACATGCTTGTGAGGTTTGTTACGTTAATTTTCGGCAATTATTTTATTTACATAACTTCCCTTTCTAGTATTAAATTCTCCAACAATACCCGATATACTGTACCTGTTCAGATAAGCTTACTTTACCATAATTTTCAACTCAAATCCTTTGTCAATTCATTATCCGTTCGTATAAATTCCATGTCAATTGTTAAATCCTTCCGCATAATTTATAATAAATACTCTTTCTAAGAATTTCTCAACGTAAATTTAGTTGTTTTAAAACGACAAGTTTATGCTACAATTAATTAGTCAAGATCCTGTTTCCGTGAGCGCGTTATACCTCCGATAACGTATAATTGCGTTCTAGTGGGTTTCCCATCTAAAGATTTGTCGAAATAATATATCCTACTATTCTGCAGTAAAACCGTGTTTCCAGTTTCAATCGCGTTTCGATAACGCGGATGTTTGCTTTTTGAGTTCGTGTTATTTTGAACTCCTTTTAAACTTTGATTCTGCAACTTGTGCGTTGATGCACTTGTAGAAACTACTCGTTCTGTTACCCCAAGAGCGATGCACGTTTCTCCTCTATCAAATGTGTAGATTTGATGTGTATCGGTAAGCACTTCTGAGTTGTTAATATTAATAAGATTTTCCTTTTTTTAGCTCTTAGCTGGAAACTAAATTGCTTGTTGCGTAGCCCGATTATTGCTTGATGTAGATCAACTGTCCTTGCATGTAGACCGCCGATGCAATTACGGTAGTAGCATGGTTGTTGCTGACTACCGCGGCGATGCTGCGTCAATTCGCTTCGGAGGGTTGACAAGACAAGTATCCCGACACATGTATGTGACTTGTTTTTCTTTTCTAACATACCCAATAATAAGCTCAATTTGAAATTAGGTACGCTCATGTTTGTTCTGGTAAAATCCTTAGTAGAAAAGTTTCGAACTTTAATGCTTTTGTTTTTGTACTTGACCCATCTGCTTATACGAAAGTATCAACAGTATTCTTTTTTACTGATTAGAGTTATAACAAATGCTTCGTATGGTAAAATCCTTACTAAAAACGTTTCTAAATTTAATGCCCTTTTTAATTAACCCATCTGCTTATACGAAAGTATCAGCGTTATTTTTAGTACTGATTAGATTTATTGCATGTTAGCTACGAATTGTGCACTTCGTGGAACAATTAGTGAATTTGTCCATAGAGTAAAATTATTTTATTAAATAGTAACCTTAGTTATTTTTGTTTTGCTGTTTTGATAGAAATTTCTATATTTGTGTCTTTTTATTGTAAATAGAAAATCGTTGGCGATGTATTATATTTGTGTTGCTAGAAACCCTCCCCCCTCTCCGCATTGGTAGTTAGCCTGGTATATTTACGTTTTCTTCAGGCTACGTCATTGCACGTAGCATAATTTCTGGCACCCGTGTGGGTCCGGGAATAGAATAGTCCCATGGTACGACCTGCCTGTCGTAAGACGCGACTACAGTGGTCCAACACATACACACACGTACACTTTATACACGCATAACACACCCACACACACACGCACACACCTACACATACATAACTACACTGGGATTCTGTTTTATTTTCTTTTGTACGATTCTTAGTTTTTTTTTTGGGTTTTATACTTGGTGTTGGTGTTATTCTTCTTGGTTTTTTCTTTTTTCTCCTTCCTTTGGTTCCACTTTCCTTTCCTTATCCTTTAGCTGGTTTTCTTTGCTGTCGGTCCCTGGTTCGTTTGTGTTTCATCCATCCGCTCCCGTGGTAGGTGCTTTCTAGTCTGTTTTTCTTTGTTCGGAAACTACGACTTAGTCGACTCTAGGACTAGTTAGTTATTTTTTTCTTTGGTTCTTCAGTTACGATTCTTGGTTACCACGGTTGATAGTACATCGTTTCTTTACCAGCGTTCCTCTTCTCTTTCTCTCGTTCTTCCTTGTTCCTTTACATCCTTGAGGCTTGACCATTGAGTTCTGTTTTGGTTGGCACTGTGGGTTTTCTTGTTCGTTCCTTTTCTTCTTTGGAGTTTAATAATTTACTGTTTCTTTTGAGAAACATCCATCCGTTGACGACCCCGCAGTGCTGAGGCCGTTCCACCTTAGTCCTCCTTGATTACTTATTACACGACTTTCCTTCTAATTTCTTTCTTCTTCTTTCTCCTTTCTTACTATTGGCACTTCGAGCCGGATAAAAACTTTTTGTTGCTTTTGGTGTGTTTTCCTCTGTTTCTTTTCTTTTAAGCGAATTTTCTTTTGTTTGTTTGAGTTTTTTGTGTTTGGTACTGCCCACTCCCGTACTTTGGTTCTCTACCCCGACCTTTTAATTTTGCTGGGGATTTGTTACGTTTATTTTCGGCAATAATTGGTTGTTTTATTTACATAAATTCCTTTCTAATATTAAATTCTCCAACAATACCCGATATATTGTACCTGTTCAGATAAGCTCGCTTTACCATAATTTTCAACTCAAATCCCTTGTTATTCCATTATCCGTTCGTATAAATTCCATGTCTATTGTTGAATCCTTCCACATAATTAATAATAGGTTTGACCATTTGAATTCCTGGGAAAGGCATATCTTATTCACTTTTCAAGCAATTTATTAAATAGTTACCAACATTCCTTGTCTGCCTAGGTTTGTTCATAAAATAGTATATCTGAAGGGTAGGTTTTATTCAGATAGTTTACGTAAGTAGTAGAGTAGAGCCTTTTACAACATAAAGTACGTGCACGTAAAAATAAGTTAGGCTGCTTTCAACTCAAGCAGAAAGCATTGTCGTAATATATTAAAAAAGTTAGTCGATCTCAAAAAAGTTAAGCTGTTTTAACCTCACAGTAAATTTGCTCAAGCGAGATGTTAAAAAATAGCTTAGCTGCAAAGTATATGGGGGTCGATTTCGCCCAAACCATGTTCACTTTTGCGGTACATCAAAAAGGTGGGACAACAAGATAAAGAACTAGTAGTATTCTAGTCGATCTCACTCAATATGCACCTTAATATAAACTTTCGACGAACAATCACACTAACTTTGTAACAATAATGTTCAAAGGTAATTTTTACTTTATAATATTTTACAATAAATAAAATCAGATATTCTTAAATTTATACGGGGTTAAATTCCCCGTGCCATCAAATTTGCCTCAAATTATAAAACCTACACTTACCGCGCGGTTGTCCTGATCCAGTTGCGTCGGTAATCTCGTGAGGTGGCATCCAGATGTCCCCTTGTTTGGTTGTTGGTAGCTCTCGTATAGACAAAGCGTCGATATTTTGTACAACGGTTAAGGAAAGAAACGAAAGAAAATGGATCAAGTCGCCGAACTATCGGAAAACTACTCAATACGTCTACACTCGAGAAAGGTCGGAAGTAAAGTTTTCTTTGTTTTGACACATCAGTTCCCACGAACCATCGTTTTCCCTCCAAGAAAGGTTAATTTCTGACGCACGTTGGTGGGCATATCTGTCTTGTTAAGCATGAGAATACAATCTTACAGTTTCCCAAACTACAAATCATAAATCAATGTCCGGACTTACGTGAGAACCAAAACTTAGAGTGGTTTACACAAGATGCTTATTTTAAACATAATAATGGAGAGTTCTCCATGCGGGGTTTAAAAATCCCTTGAACGTAAATAAAACAATAAAAGATAAAACTTTTTTAAGAAGAAAAGCGCAACAACTTAAATTAGTAAACGGTTAATTTTGCGTTTTAAATAAGTGCAACAAAATTAAAAAATACAAATATTTTTTAATCTTCTTAATAAAACAGCACACCGCAAGCCATATAAAATTCAAAAGAGCTTGTGGTAATAAGAGGTATGACATTTTGAAAGTGGAAACCATAGAGGCAAAATATGGAGGATTGTGTAGGAAACAAAAGTTCAACGGTATATTACCGATGAATACATTCAAGCAGGTGGAATAAAATAATTAAAAAAGGGTACTGGTTCTAACAAACACATACGGGTAACTAGTAAGGCCTCGACTGGCGGTACTGTCAACATAAAGTTTTCAGAATAATATATGTACGTTTTTGGATGCAAGAATATAACTTTTTACAAAAATTAGTAGATTACTGTATATAGCATATCTCACTGTTCACTTAATTATAACTGGTATACGACAACTGAAAAGAGAATTTTGTCTTCAGTTAAACTCTCTTCTGACCTGTATTGGTTTTTGTGTTCCCGTTTTTTATAATTGTTTATCGGCAATGAAGAGAAAAGGAAACTTATGTATTTAATAATCTGAAACTTAAAATATTTACTATATTTAATTATTTACAAAATTTAGAGTTCCAGTCGTCACCATAGCTTACCTCCATATCTTCCGACCGTATGCAGAAACCCCCTAAATCGTCATTTTTGCTAGCATTGTCATTGTTCTTGCCACTACTCCGCAGATACGCAATTTGTTTGCATACATATCTACATTTCTATATTTAAATCCGTAAACTTCGATTATATAAATATATATTGACGCGATTAGTAGTCATCGAGGGTGACAATACAAGAAAACCCCAATTATGTAAATAGTTGTTTGAATAGAAACGCGTATTTGTCAAAACACCCGGTATCAAGAGTATAAATTTATAGGAACCTTGATGATAAAGGAATCGTGTTCTAAGAAAAGAATAATGGTATTTTCTATATATTGCGCGTTGGATGTCGTTTTTTAAAGAGTTTTATCCACATTATTATTATCAAAGTGCTCAATTGTGTGAGTAAATTCCGCGTAAATGCGTGGACATATTACAAAACTTTAATTTGGTATTAATAAAGGAATCGTGCGTTTTCGAAAGATTGTAAATGCTTGATCTATGTTTAATTTTTATTTTCATTTTCAGTTTAACAACAAACGTACGACGAATCTATATTAAGTTTTAAATCGCATTTCTAAGTAATAGGGAAAGTGTTTGTTGATCTACATTCTAGACCAACCAACTGCTAAAATAAAACACAAGTGAATAATGAAATAGCTGGAGGCGGAAATAGAACTCGTAAAAGTCGTTAACTAAGCAATTATAATGTTGGATATTTATTAGATAAGCAAAAGACATTAATTACGGTATAGCTCGAGGCAACAAAACGTTAAATCTGCACACCTTCCCATTTTCGAGAACAAGCCAATTAAGGCATGCAAACAACAACTAGAACTACTCTAAAATTTCTAGTTGCCTACGTCCCAAAGGATGTTGAAAACGCAATTCAGTCCTGATCCAAAATCATGAGGCCGTAAACTTGATAATAATACGTTACGTAGTAAAAATACTACAATTTTAGAAGTGAAATTTATTTGAATATGGTTTAAGAGACGATTTTATTGAGCGACGAAAAAGTATTTTGAATGCTGAGAAGTGAGTAATATTATTCGAAGTATTTGCAATGGTTTCAAAATGGTGAATTTCTTTAGTATCAGATCACGATTTACATGCTTTGTTACGCGTGGAATTGACGCTAATGATCTTTTAAATTTACCCTACCGCGGAAACGTAACAAGAAAATTCCGCCATCTAGCTTATAGTGGCGAAAGGAGGATTCTAAGAAAACAACAGAAATTCTTTTAAGAGTACATAATTCTAACGCTTGCACCTATCTGGTAAGGTTTCTGAACTTACAGTCTAATAATAACTGCTATGCGCCAACTCACCGTGCACTAATCTATCTCGCTAAATGGCGAGTGATCTTTGAGATGACACTAAAATAATTACTGAGTTTTGAAAATCAGATTGGTACAGCCTCGTATATACTTGTAATTTTCCTGCAATTGCTAACTTAAAATATACAAATAAAAGCTCCAAGCTGCTATCTTAACCAATATTAAAACACGATATTCTTGCAACAAAACAAATTGATTAACTTAAACTATCTTTATTTGATCAAATTTATGTAAAAACTATTAATTATAAATACTAGATCAAGCTAAACAGATATCTATCAGTTTCTGTAATTACAATAGTGGTGCTTCTCTGGTTGTAAATCACTTGCATTCAAGCGTACACCAAAATAAAAGTTCGTTTAATAAAGTTATGGGTTGCATGCATTTAAGTATTAAATCACAGTTTAAAATATGCAGAAAGTAAAGAAAATTCAACAACTTACAGTTTCTTTTCTTCTAAGGCGCGAGCGACTTCGTGCAAGATAACAATAGGGTTTTAAATACTCCCTGTATGTTTGTTGTGGTTTGTTTAGTATTCTTCTTAATCTTCTTTGGGGATTAAACCACTCAAATTGAAGGCAATTATTCATTTAAACTTTAAAAATTTTTGCTTAGTGTACTCAAACCAAATATTTTAAACATCAATAAATCAAAGTCACCTTCAATTTATGTCATAAATGTCAAACTTGAAGTTCTTATTATTTTGAAAACGATCCTAGGTTATGGATCGAAACGTAAATAAAGATAATTTTAAAACTATGAGTGGTTTAATCCCCAAAGAAGATTAAGAAGAATAGGGTTTTAGTAGGTAATCCTTGGAATTCAACGACTGTTGATGAAAGCGTCTATTTGTCGAATTACGTTCACTATGTGCCATTAACTTCTTTAATCCTGCGCTCACAAACGCGTCCCGAAGCTTTTCACTAGCCAACTTGAGTTAATGAATTTACCGTACTGTAAATTACTAAAACTTATCATCGTTCGACGCTAGCTGTTAGCCGATCGAATTATAACCGCTTGAAGCATGACTGACCTACTGTGTAGGAATGCTCCCCTCTATTATGATGTAATGGTATATATAGGTTAAAATGTCCCCGAGGGTTTATATGATATATTTTTTCTTTTCTGCTCTTTATCTTGTTCAGTAACAAGATAATAAGATCAAACTAATTGCTTTGGAAATAAAAATTTGAAGCTAGCGTTTTTCCTTATTTTTATATATCTCGACTGTGGATTTAGACTAAAAGGCTTTAGGATTGAAGGTTAAACAGTAGATGGATTTATAAGTATCGGTATAGAACAATTTTGGAAGTCGAAGAAGAAAATGTTCATTTATTCCTAATAAATTGGATATGAAAAATACTCAAACAATTTTAAAAACTTAACTCTTTTTCCAATTGCGCGGGTGCTCTAGATGGTTCGAATTATAAAATCGTAAGCTAAGAGGATTTCTAAACTAACGATAAACATTCCTTCTCAACAAAATTATTCATAAGCGTTTGATTCAAATTACTTTTTTGCATACGTCGCTCTTGTAATAAATAGACGAACCACCAATAGAACCCTACAACGCACGCAAACTAACCTGAACGTGAACCTAGCTTATTAAATTCGACAAACAATTGTTCATGCTTTACTTAGGCTACACTTTGAAGTATGGCTGAGGAATAAATATACTTTACCGTCGGTCATAACATGCGCACGCATAAACAACGCGGGTGCCCTTAAGATTGCACAGCTTACAGGTAACTTTTTAAAGACAGGTGATTTGCTCTTTCTATTTTTTTTAAACGTGAAAAAACAAAAATTATTGTTATTTTTAAAATTGGTTGCTTTTTATTCACGTAGATAGTAATCTTTGCATGTGAAGCTTATTCGAGAGAGATCAATTTCAATGCCTATTAATAAGACGACTCTGTCAAAGCTTATAAATGTAAGGGGTTAGTTAAGTGAATTAACTTGAGCATGTCTTCTTCTTAATTATTGGATAACTAGTTTCTATTTCTGTATCTACTACAGCTATTATTTTTTTATTAAACTAAAGTAATACTTCTTATTTCAATGCGTCGTGTATGTTATAAATTATTAGTTACATTGTGGGGTTATAATCATTTAATAAGTGTAAAAGCGTTGAGATACTGTCGGGTTATTGTTCTCTGAAAAGTACTGTGAACGCGCATTATCAAAGTGTCTAGGTTCTCTATTCTAATGGATTGTAGGATATCAGCCAATTTATATGACCCAACCCCGCGGAGTGATAAACATGTATTGAAACGTTAGATGTGATCTATATGAACCAAAATTAATTACATTAGTACCGAGAATCAACTGAAACGGTGGTGTTTTGTCGGAGTGTCGTTCTCGATTGTGTGTGTGTGTGTGTGTGTATGTGTGTGTGTGTGTGTAGTGTATATAGTTTATCGTTTCTTCCTTCGTACCTTACTTGACGGTACAATAACTAATATCGGCTAGCACCACGTCAACATGACATGCAGAAGACAGGACCCCACAGAAAACCTTGAGATAAGCCCGTCGCCGAAGATTAATCTGAAAGTGTTACAATTTTAAAATCGTTGTACAGAAATTTGAATTAGTTGAACCTTAATATTTAATTAAGAATCAGGGTACCTAATAACATACAACCCCAAATAAATCTAAAAGTCTTTACATCGATGACAAAGGATTTCAACTGATGAACCTCCGTATTATGTAGAAAGGTTCCATTAACTTATAGAGAAACAGCTTTTTAGCCAACAGATTTGCAAGTCTACTTTCATTTTTCTTTTAGGGGGTATAAAATATTTTGTATTTATTGAACATTTAACCTCATCAGCAGAAGAGATTTACGTCGTACCCTAGAGTTGTTGTGCTCAATCTAAATCCACAAGGGTATTAGTCTATTTTTCTGGAAAGCAGCTATTCGTGATATACTTTGTAGCTTTTCGCAGAAGATTCCGACCTACTCCTTGTAGGCGGCTCCGTGGCATAGTTGGTATGCGTGTGACTGCTGCGTCCCGGGTTCGAATCCCGACATGGTCCGCTTGAAAAATGTTAGGTGAGCATTTTTCACAATAATTCGCCATTGTTCGGATAAGAGGTAAAAAGGAGGTCCCGTGTGTGAGTGTTGTCACGCACGTTAAAGATCCCTACCTGGCTTGGAATAGCAAGGGTTCGGCAAAATTTCAAATTTTTTAGGTAAAAAAAACTCGCTTCCTGGCCAATGTAGTACCTTCAGATGGAGCATTGGAAAATCACATGTAAGACCTAGTCATTGTTGCGTCTGAATTAACGTTACGTTTCTAAATTAATTTTACTCTACACGGGGATGACGTAACAGTAAATTAGTGCACCTTAGTTTGGTTCGCACTTTGGAATTGGCAAGCACGGGAGGCAGTCGTAACGTAAATGCGCTATGAAAAAGTTAAAAATATATAGTATGTACAAAAATCTTATATCAGGTACTTTATTTAGTTTTATTTTACTACACAGTTTTTTTTGCAGAAGTAAAAAGAAGCAAAAAAACGTGGTTCTAGCTCAGAAGATGTTTATGTCCCAAAGTTTTGGTGCTTCCAAAAACTATATCTTTATTATGGCTAAAGCAATCGTGCGAGATTTTACCATATAGTTTACAAGAATACGAATTTGACGACTCTGATGTGGTGTACGTAGGAACGCTTGAGGAGTTGCAAGAAACAGAATTTAACATTTTTGAAACAATTAGCTTCTGAAATTCCTCTTCTTTACAAGAAGGTTCAACAAAATTAACTTTCACTTCCTTTCTGGAATTAAAAACATCCAACAACAAAAATGATTCATCTGTTTCTTAATCGGCCCATTAGGTCACCTCACTCTATCTTTTCAATTCCAACTTTTGCTGAAGAGTGATACGAATTTAATACATTTTCATTATCTGATACTCGAGCGACGCCAATATAAATTCCAAGTTACACGTGCTTCAGCTTTCTGGTTTACTTATCCAGTAAAGTTCCAAAAAGAATTCGTCGTCGGTCATCCACACATCGAGGGACCTACGGTGCATCTTCTACACACCTCCACTGTCACATTACCATATTTCATTTTGTAACATTCCAATTTCTGTCGATTAAGTCGTTTCGTTTTCACACTTCTATATTTAATACTGAAAGCTGCGTTGTTCGTCCGTTACCATACATTAATTTGACTATATTTATAGACCTGTAGTTTTTTGAGCTTATTTTTTATAATTAATAGTTCTTGAACTTGTGTGAATTTGTACTAATAACTTCAGCAATGGGTGTTCAAAACCTGTCAAAATTATATCAGCTTAGTACAGAACAATTTGGGATGTGGTTGGAGAAGAGGATACTCTACTCCTACTGATTTGGGTTGAGAACTCAGAGGTGTTTCGAAAATCTAACATTCCCAATTGTGCGAAAGTTTTAAAGGATAAACACATCCGAATTGTAAGTAAATTTTAATATGTAAACTACAAACATTGCTTATCGTCGTGTAGCTATTAAACCTTTTGAAAATAACTTAGGCCTTACGATTTTCGGAAATTTATTTTTTGGAAGAATATATCGAAACAACGCACTAATGCCTCCTGTACCAACTAAAATGACAGCTGTTATAAAACGTTTATCTTTGGAATTTGTGTCATGTAGTCTTCGTAATCTTCACGTTTGCAAACTTTTCAACATATTGAAAGAAAGGTTCCAACTATAGGTTGTCAAAAGCTTGATATTATGCGGAGTGACTTTTAGGTGTGCAACTTATACGAAATAGATCAACTTCGATGTTTGTCAGTAACACGATGCTGTCAAAATTTACAAAATTCAACCGATACAGTCCGAATGAATTTAAAAGTCTTGGGTCCAATGAGATGGGGTGTCGTCTTCTGGTCGTTCTCTGTACCGCGTTAACCTATAGAAAGACAGCTAAGAAAATAGATTTAAAAATCAGTTGTCTTTTTTCTGTTATGGGTTTAAAATCTTTATAATTATGGCACATTCAACATTATCAGTAGAAACTCTTTACGTTGCACTTTCATACTTTCGCACTTTTCAGTGACCTGTTGGAACACATCATTAGAGAAAATGAGTCCTTGCGTCGCAGCAAAGAAGGCCCATTTATTATTTTACCGAAAGGTTGATGCCCTCAATCTAAACTAGTTATAACCCAACAAGGATCAGTTGGCTTTCTGTTAAATGGCAGAGATTTAGTTTCCAACACTCTATATAAATGGATAGGGTTGAAAGGTGGTTGAAATGAAACATTCACGAAATGTATTATCGCAGCTTTAGTAGGATTTCACACGTTTTCTGCTTTTTGCTAACAGCTTTTGAACGCGGCACAGAGGTAACGTGTTGTTGTAGAACAATAGCCATGTTAAAATTGAATTTATTATCACGTTGTTCAAATAGGGATAGCACTAGAGCTACCTTTAGAATTTAAATGGTTTTATCTTTGCAGTGCTCTGCCAAAATTGAGTACAGATGGGATATTACTACAGCCCTTCTTAAAACATAATTTTAAAGCTTCTTTTAATAAATTTTTTATAGGTTTGGAAATGGCATGTTCTGATATAGTTTGACTAAGGTCACCATATTTATAGCTGATGTAACATTCCGCTTCTGCAAAAATTTGGTATACTACAAGCGAGTTGGAAAATGTTTTATTGCCATCGAGAGCGATATTGCTAACCAATGTAAGTTACATATCCCCCAAATCAAATATAAGTATAATTAAATGGAATTATTGAATCTTAAGTTAACTTGCAACATTGTATAATTTAAGAATAAGATAATAAAAGGTTAATAGAAGTCAGACAGAAGACTTGAGAACGAATGTGAATACAATGTAATCCAGACGTAACGTGACACTGCAGGTGCAGATCACAGTAGGTTATAAAACCGCAATTATTAGAATTAAGATTGTAAATGAATAAAGAAATAAGCAAACATTAACTCTGCAGTTCACACGAGTAATGTGAAGGGAAGGGACAACATAAATACCCTGGAGAGTGCAAGAAGGTTAGTCAGTCTTGAGCCTCACAGCTATAGCATGTTCGGGCTACTCGATGTAATTTAGTTCATTTAATAGTAATTTCAACTTAGAATATTTTTGATACAGTGTTTGTAAATTAAATTTCAACTTCTAATTTCTGTTTAAATAAATTTTGTTAGCAGAGTTTTTGGAAGAAGACTTTTTAACAAAACCGGCTCTCAAAAGCCAAATCCTTACTCATGTTAATCGCAAAGGTCAGCAAAGTCTTAAGGAAAAATATAACTTCCGATAAACGTTGTATAATATTATATTCACAATCTTTAATATTGTATTTAGGTTAACAATCCTTGTGGTGTCAAATGTCATGTCAAAATACTACGGTGTATTTGTTTGAAAAGGCAGTAATCTTGATATAACCTATAAGCCTTTATCATTCTTTAATTTGCTGATAACTAGTAATAAATTTTGAATACCAGACTCTGACATCATTCAATAAGTTCGAGTATCATCACTCATGTCGCCACAAAAGATGGCAACTCGGTGGCGTAGTTGGTTTGCGTGTGCTACTACGCCCAAGGTCTCGAGTACAAATGTTGACACAGTCCGCTTGAAAAATGTAAGGAGAGCATTTTTCATAAAAATACGCTCACGTTCGGATGTGAGGAAAATGGAGATCCCGTGTGTATATTGTCACGCACTTGCTTGGAATAGCAAGCGTTTGGTAAAATTCAAAATTTTCCAGGTAATGGCTTCCTGGCCAATATAGTACCTTCGGGTGGAGCATTGGAAAATCAATATAGTGCCACAAAAGTTACGATTATTAAGTTAGTTGTGTACATTTTCATTATACTCATAACTCAAACGATGGGCTCCTCCATGAGTTTGGCAAAATTCAAAATTTTCCAGGTAAAAAAACTCGTTTTCTCGTCTATGTAGTACCTTCGGGTTGAGCATTGGAAAATCAAATGTAGTGCTACAAAAGTTACGATTATTAAGTTAGTTGTGTACATTTTCATTATACTCGTAACCCAAACGATGGGCTCTTCTATGAGTTTGGCACAATTCTAAATTTTTTAGGTAAAAACCCGCTTCCTGACCAATGTAGTACCTTCGGGTGAAGCATTGGAAATCAGTGTAGTACCACAAAAGTTGCGATTATTAAGTTATTTGTGTAAATTTTTATGATACTCATAACTCAAATGATGGGATTCTCCATGAGTTTGGCAAAATTCAAAGTTTTTCAGGTAAAAAACTCGCTTCCTGGCTAATTTAGTATCCACGGGTGGAGCATTGGAAAATCAAATGTAGTGCCACAAAAGTTACGATTATTGAGTTAGTTATGTACATTTTCATGATACTCATAACTTAAACGATGGGCTCCTCCATGAGTTTGGTAAAATTTAAAACTTTCCAGGTAAAGAACTCGCTTTCTAGTCAATGTAGTACCTTCGAGTGGAGCATTGTAAAATCAAATGTAGTGCCACAAAAGTTACGATCAATAAGTTAGTTGTGTACATTTTCATGATACTCATAACCAAACAATGGGCTCCTTCATGAGTTAGGCAAAATTCAAAATTCTTCAGGTAAAAAACGCTTCCCGACAAATGTAGTACCTACGGGTGGAGCATTGGAAAACTAATATAGTGCCACAAAAGTTACGATTATTAAGTTAGTTGTATACATTTTTATTATACTCGTAACCCAAACGATGGGCTCTTCTATGAACGGATCCCTTATCCTCGCGGCTAAGCTTTCCGGTCTTATAATCAAACCAATGCTAAATGGGTAATTTAACATTTTGACCTTCATGTCCCTGCAGGCTTTTTCTGAGAGGCTTACTGCCCCCTGATTAAGTGCCTGAACTAATCCTACTGAAGAAAGTGCATACCTTATCTTATTTAAAACTTGGGGGGTCACATATGTCTTTTAAGAGCTCGTTCTTACGGAAAATAAACGCCTTCCATTGCTTCCAATCTTCCGGTAAGGAGGCATTTGTCAGCTTTTTCTTGATGTGCTCAAGAATAGCAGCTTCATTTGGATTCCTAGGGACGATTTCCGCCAGCTCTACCAGTGTTTTGACTTTATCCATTTCTACAACAAAAGATATCTTAACAGGTGTTATACTGAATTTCTGATAAGCCATACGGCTCGTATTTATCGTCCGGCTCGTGTTTGCAGCCTACGGCTCAGAAATCTTTGAGCCGCGCGGTTCACTTGGACGAGCCGTCCCTTAATGAGGGGACGGCTCCCATAGTCGAGCTTGCGGCTCTAAGGATTGATCCCTATGCTTCCTAGGGTCGGACTTTGCTTTAGCGAAGGCGGGGGCCCCCACCGTCCTATTGTAGATAACCGGGACTAGGAGTCCTCGGTTATCATAAGGCATGCTATACCATTACTAGAGAAAAACCCATTTGCTTACCCAAAATTTTACGTAACTGATCACGATTGCACTACTACGCAGAGATGAACTGTACATACATTCATTGATGCAAAACAAAGCGTAGTGAATTATATTCCGCGCGCTTGCGACGGTCAAGCGGGCGCCGGAGTGCGCGAGCGGTGAAGGAGTTGACGGACGTGGAGGTGAAAATGAGGGTTGAATGAGCAGAAATCATCGAAAGAAACGGGAATGTAATCTCACAAGGTCAAGTCGAAGGCACTGGACTAAAGTAAAGCTAATCTCAGTGTTCTCTAACATGGAGATGCCATTCTTTTAATATCAAAATTCTTAGCTTCCTATGGAAGTTGATAAAGCAGCGAGCCGTGTCTTGTGTCTAGTCAGCGAGTTACTAGTTTACGAACAGAGAATAAAAGACCTTGTTTAATTAATTGTCCCCATACGTTTGAATTCAAATAAAATATTTTAGGCTGTGCCTTTTAAACGGATGAGATTTTCTTTGTTGAGATGCCGACGCCTATCCTTTGACCTCGTCTCCTTGTTTCCGAGCAGATTAAACTCTACAAGGTTTGAGACGTAATATATAAATCATCCTGATATTTGCGCAGTTTTGTTCAATTTCGAGCTTGCGGTTGTTCAACAGTACAAGTTTCTACAGGTCTGTGATTCCTTCTCTTGAGTAACGTTTCTTCGCGTCTTTTATTTACGCAAATACAAGCTCAGTTCGAAAGCTGTTAGGGTTCCAATTTTCTTAATTCCAGATAAAGTTTTCATATTGCAAGTACTCAAAAAAGTAACGCAGTTCCTGTGTTCGCAGTTAATTCTCTTTCGTGTTTTTTGATAAGTAACAAATTTTCTTCTTCTTCTCTCTCTTGGTCTCTTTCTCCCTTTCTCTCTTTCTTGCTTCCAGTTATACACTCCTTTTTTACTATAATTATGTAGCCTTGACAAATTATTGTAAAAGCTCTAATAAAACAAACGTACACGAGATAGGTTTTGGGCCTCTTGGAGGGACTTTTTAATGAGCTTCTTCCAAAAAAACTTTTCTATTGATTTTATTTAAACAGAAATTACAATTTGAATTTTAATAACAGGTACGTTATGTGCAGTAACGTATTGAGATCAAAAGTACTTTAAGTTGATTTTTACTATTTAAATGAACTGAAATTGGGGTGAGTAGCTGAATAACTAACAATGTCAAAGTTGTGAAGCTTTAGACTGACTGGCCATTATGGGCTCCTGAGGGTATTTATGCTATCTCTGCCCCTCATATTGCTTATGAGAACTGCAGATCCCATGTCTGCTATTTCTTTATTCAATACAAAGTATTACTTCTTAGTAATCTTAATTCTAACACTTAGTTTCTTATAATCTATTGTGACCTGCACCTGCAGTGTCATGTTACGTCTGGAATACAAAGTATTCACATCCGTTCTCATGTCTGGTTTATGAACTTCCATTAACCTTTTGTAATATGTCCTTCAATTATACATTGTAACAATCTAACTTAAGATTTAATAATTCCATTTGTTTATCTATATATCCTAATTTAGGGGATTTCTAACTCGCGTTCTACTAAGAAAGCGCTACTTTGGTGTTCTCACCGAAAATTCTAGTGCTCAAGATGGAACTACCAGTTTGATATTGATTGTCGGTTTTTCAACCTCCCGCAAGTTAGTAATATGCTCATTTGTTATTGTAATTGTGAATAAAATATATTTATTTAAAATCATTAAACTATAATCAGATTACTATACTTGGGAAGAGTTTGAAAGTATAACATTTCAAACGCTACCTAATGATTGAAGTGTAATAATATTTTAGGTCGGAAAAGTAGCCACTTTCCAATCGCAAATTACTTTTCCGACTTTTTTTTAGTTTCTAATTCTGACGTAAACAAACGTCAGATGCTACTGTGACATTTGGTCTTTGACATAAGAATCTTTAATTTTTGCATTTTTCGTTATTTAACAGGGATTATTGTAAATAAAGCACTATACAAACCTGGTCGTTGCTTCACATTACCTCGGCTTATTGATGACCACGGCATTATGCACCTTGGTCATCAAACTTCGCTTCGGTAATGCAGCACCTTCCACCTTGAATCAACTATTACCGTCATCCGTCATTTTAAGTTGTTGGAAAGTTTTCTTTTTATTTAATTATGTTTCATTTGCAGCTTGCACAAGTTTTGGTTTGGGATTATTACGATCGGAGTTTATAAGTTATGAAATTGTCGTTACGTATATAATTATTGAAAGATAAGAAAGGTAAAGATTTTTATTGTAATTATTTAATGTCAGAAGAGGCCCTGATTAATGAGACGACAAGTAATTTTGATAATTTGAATTTTTTAATCAGGACAACCAAATAACACCTTTTTAGTAGAACGCCAACGTTTGCTGTTCTACTAGGGCTTTTACAATAATTTGTGGATAAAGACGCACAAATGTAAATAGAGAAAGGGTTGACAGAACGGGCCTTGAGAATTGTCCGCAACACGTAGAAACAATTGTACTTTTTTTTTGAGCACTTTGCTAAGTACCTTGACGTAACCGGAAGACAAGTAAATACAAGGCTAACTATCAAACGTGGAGAGTAGGGAGATTTGCCTACATACCAAAAATAAACAAAAAAAACATCATCCACGATTATCTATTTACACTTAAAAATAAATGACAGATTCTGTAATAACAGGCAAAAAGAAAATAAATTAAGTGTTATTATTTCACAGCAAACAATTATATTGTATGGACAATTTAGGAATTTAGATACAAAGTGCGCATCTCGTATCTCACACTAAATAAAATTAATCAGTAGTAAAAAAAACTGTGAGAGCTTTATCAGACATCTTTAAAATTTCACCTAATACTTTTTATAAAATAACTAATTAGTAGGAAAGAATTAACGTGTGGGAACTTTTGTCAGATATCTTTAAAATCGTACATAGTACCGTTTGTAAAATAAACCAATCAGTATAAAAGAGTAAGCGTATGTCTCTCCAACATTTTTAACAAAGGTACCTCACACCTGTAGAGCGATAATATCGATTAACAGCAACGAACAATAGTTCTACAATGACACGTAACTACACCAAACGTTGATACGAAATATGCCACTAACACACACAAAAGAAAACTAGTTGTATACCTGTATGTGTCTGGATACTTAGTTTGTGAGCCGTTGGGGGTGAGTCAGCACAGCAACGCCATGGTTGTCAGGATCTTTTTACCCTGCTACCATAACTGCAGCAGCGGTCTACGGACAAAAGCAGTTGGTCTACAGAAAGAAAGAACCAATTTGGCCTCCATCTAATAAAAGCTAAAAAGAGAATCTGATTAGAATGGGTACGCGCGGGGAGACTCACCAATAGACGCAAGACACCTCCTAGATGTCGAACAGAAAAAATAAACGTGCATTGCTTTTGAAATAGGGTGACGAATACTGTAGAAAATATGTCGACACACAAGCTGTAGAAACAAATTCAACAATGGTTCAACTAACACGAATTCGAACTGCAAACCCTCGCTTATCAAAGCGTGATTGAATCTGGAAAACCCGGGTTTTATCGGATAGTGCGCGACCTTATTTCAACAAGTCTTTACACCGGAACATTTTATGCGGTCGTAATGTATACCAAGATAACAGGTACCTAAAACAGGATATATACTATTTAATTGTAGCATAAACTTGTCGTTTCGAAATAAATAAGTTCAGAATGAAAATTTGTAGCAAGCCTACTTATTGTAAACAGAATGTTGTTGAGGAATTTATTAGAGTACGTGTTTAATATTAATTATGTTGAAGAATTTAACAGATCCCCGGTTACCTAAAACAAGGCGTAGATTATTTAATTTATCGAATAAATTTTCGTTTTAAAAGCAAAAGGGATTTGAGTTATTCAGGGAAATTTTAAAGCAAAATTGAAACGTAACAACTTACAAAACGAAGTTGTATCTTAGACTAAAAGAAAATTGAACGTTAAAACAACTTGTTGAGCTGAGCTTGTATTTGTGTAAACAATTAATGTGAAGAAATGTTGCATAAGAAAAAGGGATCGGTGACTACTAGAACCTTCTACTGTTGAAAAATAACAAACTTGAACAAAATTGCGCAGAAATCGGGGTGATTTATATATTAAGTCACAAACATTATAAAATTTAATTTGCTCAGAAGGAGAGAGACGCAATCAACTAACAAGCGTAAGTACCTTAACAACAAAAAGCTCAAGTGTTTAAAACACAAAACCTAAACAGTTTCTTGAATTCAAACCGTTTAGCGCAATTAATCAAAGAAAGCCTCACAACGTGGTCGATTTTATTCCTTGTTCGCAGACTCGTAACTTGCCGACTTGCCAGAAGAAGCGGTTCGCTGCTTTATTTGGCTTTTTCATATGATAAAAATTTTAGTATTTAAAGAACGACAGGTTTTCAGTCATCTATATAAACCTATACCGTTTAATCTTTATAAGGATGTCGAAATAGCTAGACACGGTGAGGTAAATGTTAACATTTACATAATTTATTATACTAAGAACTCTTTATAGTTTTTATTAAAAATTTTTGTTATTTAAAAGATTTTATTCCGTTTAAATTGAAAGTAATTTGATGTTAGATATTTATATGCAAAGTCCAAAACGTCCGTTGTGCGTTTTGTAGTGACATCGTTTAAACCTAGTTCTACTGGCACGTACTATTTTACTCTAGGAAATTCTACAAAGTTTGATTTTCCATAAATAAAAATTTTGTTGCGTGTCAACTTCTCTACATTTAAATCCAGGTTGAGTTACATGCTAATTTGATGCTAGTGACTTTTGTATTTACTTTACCATGAAACGTAACAGAACGGATTATGCCAGCTAGTTTTAGTAATTCAGTTGGTCCAATAATAGCAAAAGGAATTTTTTCAGGGGCGTACAATTTCTACACGTACAACCTACCTAGAAAAGGTTTCTGGACTGTCAAACAAATAATGGAATGTTGAGTGCCAACTCACCTAACACTTTCGTCTTTGACTTTTAAGTAATCTATAAGACGAATAAAGAAATATTATTTTTGACTCTACAGGTGGGTAGAATCCTGTTCACATAAACTTCTTCTGCTACTCTAATCTAAACATAAATAAAGCAAGAAATTGGCAAGGTCTACACTTAATCTATATTCACAAGTATAAGTTGTAACAGGCTCCACCATCACAGATTACCTACATTATAACCCTAATTTTGGTCACATTGCGTATATCTAAAGAAAGAATATTCTAAATTTATTTAATTATTGAATGTCTATTAATTTCTATAAACACAATAGGGCTGGCTGATTTTAATACAATTTCTTCTGTATTCAGCATGTACCACACAAAAATCTAAATATTACTGGATTTTAGGAGCTCTTAGTAATAGATTAAAGAAAAACACTGCACTTTCAAATACTTTGCACTTGTCGTTGCTCAAATTCGTTGATGGTCGGTTTCTAACCGCTCAATAAGCACGACTGATCAATTGTGTTTAGAATGCTCCCTACTATCTTTATTTAATGGCAAATATTATGTAACGTTTATTTTCCGCATAAATTAGTTACTCTATTTTCTCCCTTGTTCATTCATTACTCGTTCAAATAAACTCCGTTTCAATCTTTAAATACTTCAACAACCCCCTATATAGTGTACCTGTTCAGCATAAGCCCGCTTAACATAATTAATAATAAACACGCTGTCGAATAAATTCCTCAACTAAATCCCTTTTGCTTTTAAAACGAAGAGTTATTTGATAAATTATATAATTTATATCCTGTTTTAGGTAACCTTCAAATTGTTAAACCTTCCGATAGCGTATAATTGCTTCTTATGTGTTTTCCATCTAAACATCGTCTACATAGTGTATCCGATAAAACCAGGGTTTTCCAGTTTTAACCGCGCTTTGAAAAGCGGGGATTTGCAGTTCGAGTTAGTGTTATTTGAACCATTGTTGAATTTGCTTCTACAGCTTGTGCGTTGACATACTTTCTACATTATTTGTCACCGTATTTCAAAAGCAATGCATGTTTGTTTTTTCTGTTTGATAACTAGGAGGTGTCTTGCGTGTATTGGTGAGTTTCCCCGCGCGTACCCATTCTAATCAGATTCTCTTTTTAGCTTCTTTTAGCTGAAGGCCAAATGGATTGTTTCTTTATGTACAGCAACTGCTTTTGTCTGTAGACCAGCTACTTTTGTCCGTAGACCGCTGCTGCAATTATGGTAGCAGGGTAAATGTATGCTGACGACCATGGCATTCCTGTGTTGCAAGCTAAGTATCTGGACACCTACAGTATGCAACTTGTTTTCTTTTGTGTGCGTCAATGGCATATTCCGCATCAACCTTTGGTGTAGAAACGTGATATCGTAGACCTATTGTTTGTGGCCGCTAATCGATACTATCGCTCCACAGGTGCGATGTACTATTTTTAAAGATGCGTGTCAAAAGAACGCACACGTTTATTCGCTTTACTAATTAGTTATTTTACAAAAATTATTAGGTGAAATTTTAAAAACGTTCGACAAAAGCTTTAACACATTAATTCTTTCCTACTGATTAGTTTATTTTCCAAAAAGTATTAGGTAAAATTTTGAAAAAGCTTGACAAAAGCTCACATGTTTATTCACTGCTGATTACTTTTATTTTGTGTGAAATACGAGATGCGCACTTCGATCTAAATTTCTAAATTGTTCGTACAATATAATTGTTTGCTGTAAAATAGTAACGCTTAATTTATTTTTTTTTGTTTGTTTGTACAGAATCCTTTATTAATTTTTATGTGTTAATAGATATTCGTGGGCGATGTACTTGTTTTTTTTTTGGTATGTTGGCGAATCTCCCCACTCTTCGCGGTTGGTAGTTAGCCTGGTATTTACTTTTTCCGGCTACGTCTAAGTACGTAGCAATTAGTTAAAATGGTCCTAGGGGATTTCGTGCTATTCCAGTTCACAGTTTATTTTCGCGTTTAAACGCAATGTAGTACCTTTGGATAGAGCATTGGGGACGTGGTCGCAATTGTAGCGGCCCTTTCCTACACAATACTTTACAAATTCATTTTGAGTTCGTTCCACATTGCGCTTGTGGTTAATGTCAATGGCTGTCTTAGCGCATAAGAAAATTGTATACCGAAGTGTTCACGCGGTAACTATTAAATATTAACATTTTTGTCTAGGTTTTGTTTCTATCCATTTAATTTTATGACGTATTATGAATCTTGTCTATTTAAATAATTTACTATGTCTTCAATAATTTGTAGTCCCTGGGAATATTTTCAGTCCCGCGTTTGTATAATCAAATGTGTCGTCGAACTTTGGTATTGTAAAGTCCCGAATTTTGAATGTTGGCTTTAAAAGAATGTACTGCGTACTTTTTATTTTAGTGATATGATGCAATAGTCTTATTTTAAACAGTGAAGTACCTGAGCTTTTATAAAATTGTTCGTGTAGTATTTTATTACGGTTCCTATTGTAGCTAAAATTAAAAAATATTTCTCATGCACAATTATTGCGCCAATGTTACAATTGTTAAAATATTTAAGCATACGATGGCTAGAAAATGGTCTCTATCACCTTTATATATTTATATACTATATACTATATATTTATATACTTTAAGTACAATATTTTAAGATCAAAGGATTAACTAAACTCTAAAGTTTTCTGCTGAAAGCACTTTCTGTTTGCAATTCCCACCGAAGCCGCAACTTTTACTGTAACTGCAAAAGTGTAGTTTTATATAACCCGTGCAACCTATCTTTGGGTTTGTGGGTAACAAAAAAATGTACATAACTAACTTAATCTTCACTTTTGTGGCATAATAAGTGATTATACTAGTACTCCCTGAAAGGGCTCAGAGGCTAAAATTCATAATTTATCGGCAAAAGCATGAGAAAGCTTATAAATTATATCAAGATTAATGTCTCTCGAAACAAGTACGAGGCAGTATTTTGACATGACATTTGACACCACAAAGATCATTAACCTAAATACAAAGTTAATGATTGTGAATAAAATGGTTGTCAAAGTTTACTGGAAATTTTATTTCCGCCTGGAGATTTTGTTGACCTTCACGCTTCTCGCGACAGTTAGCAACATCGCCTCGGTAATAATAAAAACATTTTCCAAATTAGCTTGTAATATTTAATTTTTGGCAGAAGCGGAATGATGTAATTGTCGTATCTGTTTAAATTGACTTTAGTCAACCTACCCTAGGATATGCAATTTTGAAACTTATTGAGAATTTATTCCAAAAAAATATTAAAAATATTTTTAAAAGGGATTTAATAATGCCTCATCTGTATGGAATTTTGGAAAAGCAATGCAAAAGTGCAATCATTTAAATTCTTAAGGTGGTTCAAGCGTTTTTCATATTTACGCCACGCGACAATAAATTCAATTTTAACGCGGGTGTGGTTCTACAACAACACGTTTCCTCCGTGCTCCGTTCAAAAGCTGCTAGCAAAAAGCAGATAACATGTGAAATCCCACTAAAGCTGCAATAATTCATTTCGTGAATGTTTCCTTTTAACCACCTTACAGCTCAATCCATTCATATAAAAGTCATGAAAATTAAATTTCTGCCATTTAGCAGTGAGCCAATTGATCCTTGTCGGGGTATAACTCGTTTAAACCCTTCGATAAAATAATATATGGGATTTCTTTGCTTCCACGCAATTATTCACATTGTAAAGTTGTTTGGCTTATATAAAATAATAATTATAGCATATTCAAATTTATAAGGGATTAAATTTCCTCAGGAGTGTCAATGTCTTTCAATTATAATGCAAAAATTTACCCCGTGGAGTTCATAAGCCCGGTTTGTCTTTCCTCTCAGAATGCGTGCAGGTATTCGTTGTTTAGTTGTCAGTGATTCTTTTCCTCGACGATGCGCCGGTATTTTTATTGCGGTAGACGAAAAAGATAACAAAGGAAAGTGGATCACTTTGCAGACACTCGTAACTCTACCTAGCACGTCTCCACTGGAGGAAGGCCGGTAATAAAGTGTTCCTTGTTTCGACGCTCGGCTCGCACAAACCATCGTCCACTCCAAGATAGTATAGTATAGTATAATAGTATACTATTAAAAGCAGCTGCATTTTTAAAATATCCCAAATGCAACCTTTTCGGTTTCTTTACACTACAAAATCATAGTTCAATCTCTTAAAATACGACAAAAAACAAATTTTTGTATTGTTTACCCGTAAAGCTTAAATTAAACAAAATAATAATGGGGAATTTCCGTGCGTAGTTTAAAAATCCCCTGAACTTAAATATCAAAATGAAAAGGTGAAGCCTTATTAAAAAAAGGCCCAACAACTTTTTTCTAATTATTTGCATTTTAATAGGTCAGTAAAGTTGTTACGTTCCAATTTTGCTTTTATAATTTTCCTGGTTAATTCAATACCCGCTCGAATAAATTCCGTTTCTACTGTTAAATCTTTCTGCATAATTAATAATAAATACGCTCTCTAATAATTCCTCAACTTAAATCTAGTTGCTATAGAACGACAAGTTTATGCTACAATTAAATAGTTTATACCCTGTTTTAGCTACCCGTTATCTTGGTATACATTACGACCGCGAATAATTGCTTCTTTTGCGTTTCCCATTTAAAGACTTGCCGAGATGATAGATCCCACTATTATTTGATGACGTGTTTTCCAGTTTTAATCGCGCTTCGATAAGCGAGGATTTGCAGTTTGAATTTGTGTCATTTGAACCAATGTTGAATTTGATCCTGCAGCTTGTGCGTCAAAATATTTTCTACATTATTGTTCATCGTATTTCAAAAGCAATGCACGTTTGTTTTTTTTGTTCGACAACTAGGAGGTGTTTTGCGTGTATTGGTGAGTTTCCCCACGCGTACCCATTCTAATCAGATTCTCTTTTTAGCTTTTTTTAGCTGGAGGTCAAATGGGTTCTTTCTTGGTGTAGGCCCACCTGTTCGTTGCCATGGACCAGCTGCTTTTGTCTGTGGATCGCTGCTGTAGCTGCAATGGCAGGGTGAATGGATCCTGAATACCGCGGCATTTCTGTGGTGTCTCATCCCCGACGGGTTGCAAGCTAAGTATCCGAACACCTTCAGATATGCAACTTGTTTTCTTTTGTGTATATCAATGACTTATTCCGTATCAGCGTTTAATGTAGTTGCGTGATAAGATACTTTGACACTGTGGAACTATTGTTTGTTGCTGCTAAATACGTCCTAGTGGTAATGAAAGACGTCGTAGGGGAATTAACAACCTTTGGTGGCCGGCCCTGTTTCACAGGCCGGAATCAATCAACTGCCCCAAACAACTGTATCATACGATTCGAAATTACTGCCAGGATAGATACGTTACACTGCAAGGACCACGGTCCATATCTAAAATCGTTCCCAAAGGTTGCCCGCAGCGATTCGCCTGCGGACCTCTATTCTGGTACATTTTGCTGGATGAGTTGTTGGACGAACTTCAGGCCATGAGAGAGGTTTTAACTGTCGTTGCTTATACGGACGACATACTCGTCATGATGGAGGGGAATACAAGGGTCGCAATCGAGCAAAAAGTTACAACCACAGTACAGCGAATAGACCACTAGTGTAGAAGCAAGAAAATGCTCATCTCTGCGTCCAAGACCACATACATGATGATGAAGGGGAATCTCTCGAGGAACTCTCAAATCATCTTACGACACGAGAGGGTTAAAACATGGCCCAAACTAAGTACTTTGGGGTTATTATGGACCAGAAACAAAACTTAAAAGATCATTTACAAAAGACGTGCGCAAAGGCAAAAAACTTAATGCAAGGCATCGCTAGTCTAACCCAATGCAAGTACAATATCTCGCTCAACTGTGTCAAACTCTACATGAACAGCGTGATGGCATCCGCAATAATTCTTGCGGCAAGCACGTGGCATCCCAGGATGAATTTAGTGCAGCCCCCACAATGCGTGAACTCGGCGCAAAAGGGACTCCTGCTGCGATTGCACTTTGAATAATGCCATTAAATCTAATAGTAAAACAACAGGCTACTACATACTTCCTACGGAAGGAGCAGTACGTGAAGGTGAAGGCTATTACAGAAGCGCCATCACGCACACGACGTAACATACAGAAAGCCATTATTGTTCAATGGCAACACAGATGGGACACTAGCACGAACGGGCGACGTACTCACATACTAATTCTAAAGACATACATTTCATGACTGAGCATGAACCATATCCAACGTATAAGCACATGTGGAGTGATGGGGACTTCAGAGCATCTACTGTTAAATTGTATGGATCTTTGAGACCCACACGACAAAGCATACCACACAAGAAAACTAGTACAAGACGCACTTAACAACCCACAAACTATGACAGACATACTGTGGGAGGAAGATCCCTTCCCGCATCTAAATCAACTCACACAGTACATAACAAAACACTACACGAAATACATGAAAGACAAAGAGCCTAACTAACTATCAAACAAACAATTAAACAACAAACACCAAAACAAAACAAAACTAATACACACAAAACACACACCCTCCCAAATCGCTCGAGCGGCCAAATGACAACACGTAACCTAACAAATATGACAACGAAAAAATTACAATAACAACACATAGACACTCCTGCAACTACCAGAGACCCGCCCACTGACGACTTACCATGGGTTGGGCCGCTAAGGCACTAGGAGCTATAATAAAAACCACTTCGACTTAATTTAAGTGAATATGTACGGTGACACTATGTGCATGTGCATTGTAACAGCCACATTAAGATGTTATGCTGTTACTAGGTTATTGTATATATTTTTACTTGCATGTATGATAGTTGGGTGATCTATATTTTTAGGGGTAGATTATAACATCTAATAGGAATCATTTATTCGAGTAACGAACGTATTCGTATAAAGTTTATCCTAATTAGTAATGCTATTAATTATCAAAGTTGGTTTTGTATATAGTTCTGAAATTTTGGGGAATATTTACATTTCATTATTCTTTAAGCAAGGAATATTAATGTCAACATTGGTTATAGAATTATCTCTTTACAAATTAACATTCATTCTAATCATTCAGTTTAAGTGTTGTGATTTATTCTTAACAAGCTTCATATCATCGCTTAAATACACTTCGTGTTTAAATATATTTTTGTGTAAGGTTTAAGCAATCATTCTTATTATTTTCAATTATATTGTGAAATTCATATGAGTAAATTGGCTAGGGTATGTCTATGCTTTATTAAACGTTTCTGTCATAAATCCACAGGTGACTGGACTTGCGCATTTGTGCCGTGTCTGATCATTTGAAGTTTCTCAACAATTACGTACTGTTTTAGAAGGTCATGTTTATATTCATACAGTTAACGACATTTATTTAGTCACTCAGAATTTATTGCATCACTTTTCGCAGTATAGAATTACTATTTATCAAGGGTACATTGCTTGCATAATTTTATAGTTTATTCAAAGGACTAATAATTCCCACTCTAGTTTCAAATATTATTTTAAAAGGGATCCACCTATGAATTAGTTATTTATCACGTGATACGTTTTTATTCTGATTAAACTAATAGGTTGCAAATGACGTTGGGCGCCAAAATTTATAAGGTGATTTGCAACCTATTAGTTAAGCAGTCTTTTACGTTATGTTAATATTTTGACATAATTATTTCATTTAAAAAATAAGCATCAACATGTTCAAAATTTAAACATCCAATACTACTTCTAGGTATCACTTCAAATTTCCAGTTTCAAGAATAACTCAGTGTACTTACTCCTCGACTAGGTTCAGCGGTACAAACGGCAATGCTCCCTTGTCCAAAGGTGAGAGCAAGTAAGACGTCTTGATTCAGAAAAGGGTTCCTTGGCTTTAATTTATAACTTGAGAAATAAGACACAATTTGAAGTGATCCGTGTTGTATATTATCAAGATCAACTTTCCAGTATTACTCCATTGGTATAATATTCTTAAATTATTTGGCACATAAAACAAATGGGTGCCAAATGCATGCATGTGGTTTAACATGTGTGGCTAAAATTGTACAAATAAGTATAGAACAACAGATGATATACAACAGATTAAAACACAAATAAGTTTTTCTAAATATATACTCGTACTGAACCTTAAAAAGTTATTATCAACGTATTTGTTGAATTTTCTTTATATATATTTACAGATGTAGCCTGGTCGACAAGCAGCACCTGAGTCTTCTCTGGGTGTTAGAAAAGGTGGACAAACAGAAAATGGTATTCCCTGTACTCTCCAAAACTAATCCATCAAACGACATGAACAAAGAACTGTGAATTTGTAGCACCTTGTGATGAGTTAGATGAGTCCCCAAATGGAATGATCGAAATTATTTCTAATTTCCAACGTACGCTCCTAGAAAGCTTCTAACAAAAATCCTATCGTTTGAATCAATCCATAATTGTATATATACAAACGGTAAACAAAACTCTTTAATGTAAAAGACAAAATGGGCAAAGATCAACCCAACTAAATAAACGTAAACTAACAAAAAGAGTACATATCTTGCAGGTGTAAAATAGACGCTATTAATAAATACTTCCAGCACATGCTGATTATCCGAAAACTCAAATCGGAACTTAGGGCTTTGCCAAAACACAATCCCAACGACTAAATAATTGTTGGTTAAGTTCAACACAATTAGTTGAAGACACTTAAACACTTCTGGCAATTTGCCTATTATTAATAAACGTCTAAATTGTTCAAAGAATTTTGTAAAAGAGAACAAACGCTGTTTTTCCATTTTTAACGATAACTTTAATCAGAATAAAAACGTATCACGTGATAAATAACTAATCCATAGGCGGATCCTTTTAAAATAATATTTGAAATTAGAGTGGGAATTATTAGTCCTTTGAATTAACTCATAAAATTATGCAAGCAATGTACCCTTGATAAATAGTATTTATATACTGCGAAAAGTGATGCAATAAATTTTGAGTGACTAAATAAATGTAAACATGACTTTCTAAAACAGTACGTCATTGTTGAGAAACTACAGATGATCAGACACGGCACAAATACGCAAGTCCAGTCACCTGTGGAATTCTGACAGAAACGTTTAATGAAGCATAGACATACCCTAGCTAATTTACTAATATGGATTTCACAATGGAAAATAATAAGAATGATTGCATAAGCCTTTCACAAAAATATATTTAAACACGAAGTGTATTTAAGCGATCATATGAAGCTTGTTAAGAATAAATCACAACACTTAAACTGAATGATTAGAATGAATGTTAGTTTGTAGCGAGATAATTCTATAACCAATGTTGACATTAATATTCCTTGCTTAAAGAATAATGAAATGTAAATATTCCCCAAAGTTTCAGAACTATATACAAAACCAACCTTGATAATTAATAGCAATACTAATTAAGATAAACATTATACGAATACGTTCGTTACTCGAATAATTGATTCCTATTAGATGTTATAATCTACCCCTGAAAATATAGATCACCCAACTATCATATATGCAAGTAAAATATATACAATAACCTAGCAACAGCATAACATTCCAATGTGACTGTTACAGCATAAACAACAAGTCTCACCCGGATTGATGAACTTCTGCGTAGAATAAGTTTAGTATTTAATTTAGTTGTAAGTTAATGGATTATGACTTTTTAAAACTAACACTTATATTTAGTACCTAAGCTAAATAATAAATAACAAGGAGACAAACACAGATATGTTAATAACTCGAGACCTGACTCGCCCATATTACAATCAACCTTAATGTAACCTTTTGGGAAAACATTCTTGCAATATCACTGACTTTACCATTATACCTGAGATTGTATGTGGCTCCCCTGGTTTCCGGCTGCCGATGGCCAGGACACGTGCAGGAAATGCGGACTTCTCGGTTCCTGATTTCCGGCAGCAGATGGTTGGGAACTGGAAAGGGAAGCAGTCAAATGACACCATTCTATGACACTACTACATACAGACAAGCACAAACACACAATTTTGTACTAGCACACAAACACACACAACCGCACACGCACACCCACACACACGCACTAATGCACGCACGTACACGTGCACACGCGCACATACACACGAACACACACGTGAACGCGCACATGCGCGCATATGCGCGCATGCCATACGCACATACGCAAACACGCCCACACACATATACGCGCACAGACGTACACACGCACGCATACTAGCAAACACGCACCCACGCGCACACATACCCGCGCACGGACACACTCGCACGTGCACACGCGCACACACACATACACACTCACACACACGCACAAATACGCACACTCGCACACGCACACACACATACACACGAACGCACACGCGCGCACATGCGCGCACACACACATACACACACACACGTACACTTGAAAACGTTATAATGCTCCACGCACAGAGATTACTTATGATACACGAATCAAAATTTAATAATACGAGAGTGAGTAATATGACAACCAATCTCGTGTATAATATTCCAGGGAAATTTTTACAATTCTTGTTCCGGAAATAATTTAACGAATTCTAATTTCACTTCCCTGTTTTTTAAGACTTTGTATAAACTCTATCGCAAGCTTGCTCTTCATCGTTGCCTAATTCATTAACCCATAAAGACAAACCCTTTTCAGACGCGACATTTTCATTAAGTTAATGACTAACAAATATTACCCCAACTTTTATGTGTCACCTACGTTAATAAAAATTCATTACGTTAATTTTCAGCGGTCCTAAATTTTCACATGTATGGGGTATGGATCGCCCATTCGCTGCGTAGAGTGTACATATACAAAACTGGAAATATTAAAGTTAGGTGATATTTTATTCATGGTACCGATATAAATGCTATTTTAATTACAAAAATACCTAGAAGACTGGTTGCCTAAACATCTAGACATATTTTCAAATTTTAATTTTCGTATCATGTACGACATAATTTTTCACTATTCTCAATGTAAGTAGATTTATTTTTACTTTACTTTATTTGTACCATTCAAATGTTGCATTTACACTTAAGCCTTTGACAAAGCAAAGAAATGTATGCGAAAATTTAGGCATTAAAAGAGAATAATCTTACCATCGGCCATTAAAGGTCGCTAACAATTGAAGTTTATATACGAAGCGCGTTCTTTAAGTACAGTTTGATAAGTTAAAAAAACATGTAAACCTTTTTATATGAAAGACCACACTTTTATTTACTTTTCCACATAACCGCCCCCGATATTAAGGCACTTGTCATATCGAACAACAAGCTTTTGTATCCGTCGTCATAGGTGTTTGCCGCCTGATTTGACAGCGTGCCGTAACGATTTCGTAGATGACACTTCTTGAAACTTGAGGGAACGCCACTGATAACGAAGAAATAGTTAGGCGTCTATTTTCTATCACTTTTTTGTCGACCTTTTGCACCGAATCGTCAGTGATCACTGAGGGTCGCCTACTCCGTTCCTTGTCATGAACATTCTTTCAGGTATCTCTGAAAGCTCTTACCCATTTGCGTACCACTCATAATGTTTTGTTATTACACTTCACAAATCTGACGGTGAATTTCAATTGCTTTCACGCCTATAGCAATAAGAAAACGAATAACAGCTCATATTTCATAGTCGACGTGATTCTCAATTGGTGGAGACAACTTGCAAACGCAAAAGCAAATGTGTAAATCATCGATTGTTACCGCAATGGCGTTTGTAGCTTGTCAACAGATGTAGGTATATGGTGCGCATGCGCGGGATACCAACCGCATCGCTGCAGCGGCGGTATTTCAAAACGGTACTTACTTAAAAAACACACCAGGTGTATATATATATATATATATATATATATATATATATTTCTGTGGAAATTGGGACAGTCTCTGGATTACTCTATTAAAATTCGTGCCCCTCCTTGGGGCAACATAGGATTTTCCAAAAAAAAATTTTTTTAAATTCCTTACCCTTTTATTACGCCTTCAAACTCCTCTGCTTCCCTGGCTAGCTTAGCAATCGGCCTCTTTTTGAATATTTAATCTTACATTCATACCTATTTCCCACTTACACCCCATTAAATAAAATTACCAAAATAATACGACAATCATACAACCTTTTATTTACACTTATTAACAAATAAAATATATTTACACGTTACCAAACAGTTAGCTACAATAATTATCAGCTCAATCTTGTATGTTTCAAAGCCTTTGATTTTTATAATGATTTTAAACAAATTTGTTTAAATATGAGTAGATGGGCTCCACATATAACCCTAAATTGACTTCACACTGGAGTATTGTGAGCTCAGTATAGCCCAGTTTTGTTTGTATATGCTTTTTAAAACCTTGCATTAATTAAAATAAATTTACAGACCCGTTTACCCTTTACAATTCAATTTATATCCTGAATAAAATTTTGATGTGTTCTAAATACACCTTTTTTCAATATTCAACATCGGTAAATTGTCCAGTACATGTATCTTTTAGAAGATCATAATCATAAAATCATAAATATGCCACCAAAAGTCAAGCACACAACACAAAAATTCCACAAATGTTTATAAAACAACAGAAATTTCAAATAAATCACCTGGAGAATTCTTCAGGCTTCATTTCCGTCGGAGATGATTGCCAGAAAACCCCTCGGCGTTGTTTCCATTTACTGTGCTGCTTAGCGGATCCACAGGCCTTTACCATCTGATATCTCTGCAAGCTATGCGCCTCGTCTCACAGTACCATTCCATATATCATGCACACAACTTGATTACTTGTGGTGCTTACCCCCATATATCATGCATCCATTTAATAATTTTTGTTGTAGTAGCCGGACCATTTAATTTAATACGCCCTACTCGTACTTCACGTCAATAATTAGTGGTCCGCTACTACTGTTTTATACTTTCAATTACTGTATTAGCGGTAACATTACTACACATACACAAATACTCACAAAAAGCTTTATTAATATCAGTATTCAGCACTTGATCGAAGTAAAAAAGAAGAGAGCCTTAATAATCTAGCTTGGGTATTTATAGTGTCTTTCAAACCCCCTACTGGACGCGTTTCCTTCGAAAAGCTTATTTTGGAAACGACTTCTAAAAATTTTGAACGTAACAGTCTCTAAATTCGTAAAATATCTCCCGTCCTTCGTGCTGTATATTTCGAATTTGCTTTTAACTTTCGCGTGTGCGTTCGTTTCTAACACTGTTGGCTTTCGACCAATGACAGAGTTTTCTGTCGTCACCAAACTCTTCCTAAGCGCTATGCATCTCAGTCCTATGCATGTTTGTTGTCTCGTTTCAAACCCCACTTGCGTTACAGAAAATCTATATCATCGACGTCTTACCTCAACTCCACGTGTATGTGTTACGTGACTTTTAATCCCAACGCTTTTATATTTGTCTCTATCTGTTGTATATTACCAATGGTTCATTTCACTCGCTCCTCAAGATATTTGTTACCCTAGTTGTTTATACCAACTGACGGTTGGAAACAATTTCGATGAAATCTTATCTTTACGTACATAAAAATTCTGTGAACGTAACCTTTAACAAGCAGGTGTTTCTGTTAATTATCGACCGTTTGAAAATAACAATTCCTCGATTCTCTGGTTCTTCGTATCTGATAAAACTAACGTTGGCTTTTACAACAAATACACTTGCCTTGAGAATTATTGATTTTCTTACGCAAGCACGCTCCCTTATGCGTATATGTGTTTGATTAAAATATCTTATGATTAATTATGCGTACCCATGAACTTCTATTTGCTTTGAAGCTTTCTTCCTTCACGTACTCCTCACATTTCAATTACTAAATATAAAAATACCCTAATATTCGTCCGTTTTCATTAAATGAATTAAATTAATTTTGCGCGTAATTAATTTGCTCTTTGCTATGTACATGGTTGTTGAAATTTTATTGTACATACTTATTTACCCCTTTGAATCCACAACAATACTATATATATATATATATATATATATATATACACATTGTTGTGAAGTTTCCTTAAATACGCCGGGTCACTAATTCGAGCCCCACAAATTGGCGTCATTTTGTTCTGAAGTTTAGCCGAAAACAAGCTGGAAAAAGCCCCACGCTTTGGTTGACAATAATTCTACGCAGTTCTTCCTCGATTGTTCCTCTGATATACCATAAATCTTGTGAATCTACCTAGGATGCTTACCTGGGCTGCTGAAAATCAAATTTTACCTAACTGCAACGTTGCTGCAATCTGAAAAATACTTACCTACAATCCTATCCAGAAAAACGCAACTACCAAAATTCATCACATTCTATTTACACAAAAATTACTACTTCCAAAACTTTTCAATTATAACGGTTCACATACATAAAATTACATATACTCGATTAAGAAACAATTCACTTTCAAAAAATGTTGTTAGATCCAAATTCTCTCATTATACAAATACCCTATTTAAAGTAAGCGGACTAACCTCATACCTGACTTTTACCCCTATCTTAATATGAGCCCACAGTAAAATCCTTTTAAACATGTGTACAAAATTATAGCATAGCAACAACAAAAAGTCCCCTTTACTTTGTACATAAACAACCTTTATACAATGATTTTAAATATCTATCTTTACATAAACATATTTTTATTTAATCATAAAGTTCAATAAATTCTTAAGTCCATAAAATTCATGAAAATGTATCTGCAATCTAACCATTTCTGATGTTGCCCTTGACAATGACTATAAGTTATGAAGCTGCTCTTAGATTGAGTCACACCATTCCTGTCAGCACATAGCTATCCAAATCTCTCCAACTTACCATCGATAATGCATCCAAACTTCCCAAACTTCTCTACTTTTCCATACACCATTAGCAAACCACTACTCGATGCATTAACAATCGCTAATCCATCTTAGGACGCCCTGCAAGTCCAACAATCAAAGTAAACTGTAATCTGTACTTACATGATTTTGATAAGCTTCGCTTTTATTTCTAAACGTACTTTATGATTTTCTAAACGACGAGTACTACAGCACACCAACTTGTGTGTGTGTGTCATCATCATCATCATTTTGTTTTCGACCTTTCTTAAGGTCGGTTTGACGCAGCTCTAACTTCTTTTCTAATCTGTGCTAATCTAAAAAAGCTCTACATACCCTTCACAACCTAAATTTCTAATAATTTGACTAATATAGTTTGGTCTAGATCTTCCTAAATCCTTCTATCTTTTTCCTATCCAGCTGACTCTACATAGATATTAGCAACCTGATGGTTGTTAAAGAACTCTAACATGTTTACATGATTACCATTTATAAGGAAATGAAATATAACCTGGTTATCCGCTTCAAAAATGAAAAGTGTTAAATAATATGTTATGGTAAGACTTAAGCAACGAATCGCTGCCAACATGCCAGACCGCTACCTAATTGTGAGTTATGTCATGGTGACGTTTATTAAATTATATGTTATGGTAAGGCTTAAGCAACGAAACGCTACCAACATGCCAGACCGCTACCTAATTGTGAGTTGTGTCCTGGTGACGTTTATTAAATTATATGTTATGGTAAGGCTTAAACAACGAATCGCTACCAACATGCCAGACCGCTACCTAATTGTGAGTTATGTCATGGTGACGTTTATTAAATTATATGTTATGGTAAGGCTTAAGCAACGAAACGCTACTAACATGCCAGACCGCTAACCAATTGTGAGTTGTGTCCTGGTGACGTTTATTAAATTATATGTTATGGTAAGGCTTAAGCAACGAAACGCTACCAACATGCCAGACCGCTACCTAATTGTGAGTTGTGTCCTGGTGACATTTATTAAATTATATGTTATGGTAAGGCTTAAGCAACAAATCGCTACCAACATGCCAGACCGCTACCTAATTGTGAGTTATGTCATGGTGACGTTTATTAAATTATATGTTATGGTAAGGCTTAAGCAACGAAACGCTACCAACATGCCAGACCGCTACCTAATTGTGAGTTGTGTCCTGGTGACGTTTATTAAATTATATGTTATGGTAAGGCTTAAGCAACGAATCGCTACCAACATGCCAGACCGCTACCTAATTGTGAGTTATGTCATGGTGACGTTTATTAAATTATATGTTATGGTAAGGCTTAAGCAACGACACGCTACCAACATGCCAGACCGCTAACTAATTGTGAGTTATGTCCTGGTGACATTTAGTTAACTGATTTTTATTTTTTTTTGTTTTGTTTTTGAACTTACTTAAAGTCGGTTTGACGCAGCTCTAAATTCTTTTCTATTCTGAGCTAGTCTAAAAAGGTCTACATACCCTTCACAACCTAAATCTCTAATAATTTGACTAATATAGCTTTGTCTAGGCCTTCCTACTCTATTTTTATTTGGTAGTCTATAATCTAAGACTTTACTAAATAGTCCCTCATGTCTTAACTGGTGCCCTATCATTCTATCTCTCCTGACCTTCAATTGTTTCCACATACAGGATCCTCACCTATCCTTCTATAAACTTCCTCGTTTGTTACTCTATCTGTCCAACTAATCTTTAACATTCTCCTATAACACCAAGTTTCAAAAGCTTCTATCTTTTCTTATCTACTTTTTTAATTGTCCAAGTCTCACTACCGTATAGTAGAACGCTCCATACGTACGACTTTAAGAAACTTTTTCTATTATCTAAACTAATACTATTAGCTATTAGTAAGTTTTTCTTTTTTAAAAACATTTTTCTAGCTTGAGCTATTCTAGCTACTATATCCCTTCTGCTACGTCCATCCTTTGTAATTATACTACCTAAATAGCAAAATTCATCTACCTCCTCTAACTCGGTATTACCTATTTTTAATTTTGGTTTAGAACTAGGCTGTAACTCACTTGTCATTATCTTTGTCTTTACCGAGTTAATTCTCATACTATAGTTACTCCGTAGTATCTCATCTAAAATATTTAAAACTCTCCTAACTCTTTTCTAGACTCTGCTATAATGGCTATATCATCTGCAAAACGTAACATGTCTATTTTCTGTCCCTGTACACTAATACCTATCTCTTTCTCTCTCTGGCTAAGTTTAAAGCTTCCTCAATATAAACATTAAAATCAAGGGAGACAGTATACAACCCTGTCTAACACCATTTCTAATCTTAGCTTCCTTTTCTATTTCATCAAATCTAATTACTACGCTTTGGTTTTTATATAGACTGTAAATAATTTTTCTATCTTTATGAGAGATTCCTATTTTTGCAAAACCCTGAACATAACAATCCAATTAACCCTATCAAATGCTTTTTCTAAATCTCCAAATGCGAAATGAGTCTTTTATTTTTTGTAACCTTTTTCGATAATTACCCTAATCATTAGTATCGGTTCTCTAGTCCCTCTGTCTTTACGAAAACCATATTGGTCTTCGCCTAAATAATTCTCAGTCAAAGCTTCTACTCTATTTTTAATTATTATTGTTAGTATTTTGGAAGCATGAGAAGTTAAACTAACCGTTCTAAAATTCTCACACCTATCAGCTCCTGACTTTTTTGGGATTGGGATAATAATATTTTTTTCGAAATCTATTGGAACCTCACCTGTGTCATATATTACATTTATTAGTTCATATAATCTGTCCAAAGTTTTCTGACTTGCATATTTTATTAATTCTGCGGGAATATTGTCTATCCCTGGCGCTTTATTTAATTTAAGATTCCGAATAGCTCTATCAAATTCCTCTCTTAATATTGAGAACCCTATTTCTACATCCTCTTCTTGGTCGTTCTCTAACTCATCCATATCGTCTCCCTTATATAAATCTTCTAAATATCTTTTCCATCTATCAGCTACCTCAACTTTATTTATTAGAAGCTCATTATTCTCGTCTCTAATACCATTATATTTTTTCCTATCTTCCCCAAAAAACTTTTTAACTGCCCTGTAAGCCCTGTCTGTCTTACCTACTCTCAAATCCTCTTGTATTCCCTTACAATTCTCCTCCATCCATTTATTTCTAGCTTTTCTACACTCATGTACTATCTTATTTCTAACTGTATTATATTTTTGCTTCCTTTCACTATCCACTTCTCTGAAAGGTTTAAGCTTTCTTCTATTCTCTATTAAATCTAATATCTCCTTTGTTACCCACGGTTTTCTCGCTTCTATTTTTTTCTTACCTGTAGTCTGTGTTGCTGTATCATGTACCGTCAGTTTTATTTCTTTCCATCTATTTTCTACGTTCCCTCCTACAGCTATCTCTTTGCTCTTATTATCTAATACTTGTTTATATTCCTCTTTTACCCTACTATCATTAAGCTTATCTAGATCCCATCCCTCTCTTTTCACCTTTCTCAATTTCTTGAATTTTAGTTTACACTTCATTTTAACTAAATTATGATCGCTATCTATGTCAGCCCCTGGATAACTACGACAGTTTTTAACTTGGTTTCTAAATCTTTGTTTAACTAAAATATAATCTATTTGGTATCTAGCTCTATCACCTGGGGCTTTCCAGGTATATCTTCTCCTAACATGTTGTTCGAATAGGGTGTTAACAGTTACTAATCTATGTTCCTGGCAAAATTCAACTAATCTTTCTCCTCTATCATTTCGTCTGCCATACCCAAATTTTCCTACCATTTTTCCCTCACTACCTTCTCCCACTGATGCATTAAAATCGCCCATAACTATTAAATTCTCATCTCCTTTTACTTTTCTCACTATACTATTTATATCCTCGTATACCTTTTCTACTTCCTCATCCTCGTACTGAGTTGTTGGCATGTAAACCTGTACTAAAACAGTGTCTGTGGGTTTTGTACTCAATCTAACCATAATTATTCTATCACTAAATTGTAAGTACTCTTTAACTTTATGCCCTAATCTTTTATCTAACACTATTCCTACGCCTGCCTGTGCATTAGTTGAAGAAGTTGTAATTATTCTATAATTATCCTTCCAACAGTCATTACTATCTGGCCATCTCACCTCACTAATACCTAAAATGTCCAGCTTTTGCTTTCTCATTTCGACTAATAAATTTGTTAACTTATCTACTCTGAGTAATGACCTTACATTCCAAGTCCCTATCACTAAATCAAACTGTTGTTTTATATTCTTACGATGACGAGCCCCAAGTACCCCCTCCCGGAGATCCGAATGAGGAGTATTTTACCTCCGGACAAGAATTTTACTTGTGAGCTCTCCATCATATCTATTTCGTGTTTTAGGCCACGCACACCTGGGAAATATTGTGGTAGGCTCCCATATCTTTCCACAACGCAGTTTTTAAAGATTTTAGCAAAAGCCGTATCCGTCACGGCCAACCCCAACAAGCTTTAGAATTATTGAGGATCGCCCGAGACCAACCGACCCTCCTCCAATATCTTTTAGCCAGCAAGGCTGCTGCCCCTTGCTGCGCCTTTTAATCGCCTTTTACGATAAGCAGGCTTACTATAGTAGTATTCTTTATCCCCTACTATAGTGTGTGTGTGTGTAATTATAATTAACAATTTCTTAAAAACACTGAATAATATTGACTACTAGTTGTATTAAGGTCGATGACAAGCAAAGAAAAGAAGAAAGCTTCTCACCACCTTCTGATGTTTAATAGACCCAAAAGTACCCCTATTATTTCTTTTCTTACAATTCACCACCCCAGATAAACTAGCTTCATTGATAACCTCATAACCGTTGCAACACTTCTCAAAATCACAACCGAAACAATATTTAAAAAAATCCTAGGCTAGCATTCAATACTTCCTCGTAATTTTGTAAACAAACATCAACGGTTTTGAAAATCCCGGAATCTTGAGACTAGAACACAACAAATTACCGTGAAAATTACTTCCAATCGTCCAACGGCTGTTTTGCTTCACCGAAACTAGCCTCAACTGACATTAATTCTTATTAGATTTACGCCCCACGTATGAGACAAATCTAGCCTGATCTCTTTCCATCTTACATCCAAAAACTTTCCCTTTCTTGCCTCGTTTAGGAATCCCCTTCAAATATACCCTGTTACTTTCCTATGTCGCTCTTAAAATTTCCCTTGTTAATTCATAAGTCCGCTTTACGATAATTTTGTTAAATCAACTACGTTACTGCTCTCACATCCGTCCACTTAATTAATCAAAAATATGCTGTCTAATACTTTTCAACTCAAATCCTTTTTGCTTTAAAAACGACAAGTTTATGCTACAATTAAATAGTTTACGTCCTGTGTATTTTATTTTTCTGCAAAAATACGCTTTTGAATAATTTCTCAACTTAAATCTATTTGCTTGGTTCCGACAAGTTTATGATAAAATTTTAATTAGTCAAGATCCTGTTTTAGGTATCCGTGAGCGCGTTATACCTTCCGATAACGTATAATTGCGTTCTAGTAGGTTTCCAACAAAGATTTGTCGAAATAATATATCCTACTATTTTCCGGTAAAACCGCGTTTTCCATTTTCGATCACGACACGATAACGCGGATGTTTGCTTTGCGAGTTCGTGATATTTTGAACTCATTTTAACATTTAATTCTGCAGATCGTGCGTTGATGCATGTGTAAAAAACTACTTGTTCTGTTACTCCAAGAGCGATGCACGGTTTCTCCTTTATCAAATGTGTAGATCGCTCTTAGCTGGAGGCCAAATTGTTTTATGTAGGCCCGATAATTCTTTTTATTTAGAACTAACTGCGCTGGTATGTGCTCCGCTGTTGCAGTGATTGTCGCAGCGCGCAACATCTGTCGACCTTGGTAACGCTGCATCTAGGCGCAAGCATCCTGACGCCTAGCTGATTCTACCTCCGTGGATGCAATGGGCACAAGATAGTATCTTGGCACATGGAAGTATGTTGTGTTAGTCTTCCCATATATCGGGAGCACCTCTTTTGTTTCTACTTTTGTTGCTAGTGCGGCGCTGGTGCTTCATAGTACTTTATTAAATGATTACTAGAATTTGTTCTACCGTTAATATTTTTACTTTAACACCCTGGTGTAATGATAAAGCATGACCAGTAATATTTTTTCTTTCTTTCCTTTACTAATAAATTTTACTTAATAAACGAAATGCGCACTTCGTACGTCAATTCTTAAAATTTGTTCTTTGAAATATAACTAATTATTTATGTTTTTTGTTGATTTAAACCGAATACTTTTTTTAGTTAACTTTCATTGTAAATAGAAAATCGATGACAATGTGTTTTTTTGTGTTGCTAGGACCCTTTCCCTGTCCGCATGTGTAGTTAGCCTGGTATATTTACGTTGTCTTCCGACTACGTCATTGTACGCAGCAATCCTCTCTTAATCTTAAACTGTCGCGCGTCTCACTCTTACGTGTGAAGCCCAATTACTTTTCTTTGTTTTTCAAATGCACGCTAAATCAGTCGTTAAAACAATTTACCACTCCTAAATAATATATACTATACATCTGTCTTACTCTTATTAATACCCATTCTAATACGCTTTCTTCATTCATCCTTAATAACTTGACTCTAGCTTCCCTACCTTAATTTTTATCCCCCTTTAAATTGTTGTCTTATACAAACATCCTCCGTCTCATTTCTACCTATAGCCTCAAATTTATTCCTGTTTCCTAATTAACCGAACACCTAACAATGTCATCTCCCTCGTTTACATGCTAAAACACTCTGTTATTATTTTCATATCAATCCCTGCTTCTTTAACGTCCATTTCGATTTGTAGAAAATATTGATTTTATTTTGAGCTTGTTTACAACGCTCCTTGAAATAATCGTTACTCAGAACGTGCCTATCGTAACCATCGAGCTTTGTTTATCGAAAACACTTTCATACTCAGAAACTGTCTCCTTTTACTAACCTCATGTTTTTAAATGCTACCTCATGTTAAATTATCCCCTATAATATTTACACACGATACTAAATTAAGGTTTCTACTTCACTAAAATTTTACCCTTAAAATTATTGATCTTACGCTAAAGTAAAATGAAAAAGCTTTTTAACTATTATACACTGACTCTACTATAATTAAAGCTGCATCCTTACACTGTACACTAATGAATTGACCTTTATGAGAAATACTTAACATTAATTGTGTCTGCTCCCAAAATATTATACAAATTCCTTGCAAATAACGGCAAAGCTGAAATTGAAGTAAAATTAACTCTACGTTCCTACTCTGAACTAATTAATCGTTACACTAGATTTTTAAGACACCTATTTAACATTTTAGTAAATGGCATTTACACACGGCAGCCTACCCTAAATTGTCCTATGACCTATCTAACTAATCCTAACCTACAAATTACATAGAAATATATATATATATATATATATATATATGTATATATATATATATATATATATAATCATTAGGTCTTCAGTCCTGGAACTGGTTAGACGCGTACCCTCATTGTTTCCTATTCTGAACTAACCTACACATTTCCCTGAAATTATTATTGAGCGTTCGGTGCTCATGGGGCCAGATTACAAAAGTGTCACCTACATAACGGAGCCAAGTTTTTGGTTTAAGGTCGTGAATTTTAGAGCCATGGATTCCAAAGATTGCATGAATATATTGGCCACAATAGGGGATAGGGGTGAGCCAATGGGTGTGCCAGAAGTTTGTTGGTAAAATTGTCCGTCGAAGACAAAATGGGTAGAAGCTAAGCATTTTTCAATGAGCGTGTCCAGGTACTCAAATTCGTTTCCTTGAGGTAGGAGTTGTTTAATAATAGAGACAGTGTTTATGACAGATACGTTGGTGAGTAGGGATGATACGTCAAAACTGGCTAGTATATCATTAGAGCCTAGCTCAATAATTGCAATCAGCGCTCTAAACCCACTCACACATAGATGCCTACATGCGTCGTCACATGATTATCCGTCACAAAAATCATCGCCTATCAACTCTCTAGTACACCGTTCAATTAAGATTTCACAACCAGAACATTTATCTAATGAACTGATCCATCTGAAAATCAGTCTTATAGAAAACGGTTATTGTAACTCAGATATCGGCAGAGTAATAAGCCGGCATCTGTATTCAACACCAACCCCCAAACCACACGATCTTTAGAAATCTTTCCATATATACAAAGATTAACAGACCGAATTGGCAAAATTCTACGTAAACACAACATCTAAACAATCTATAAATCCGTTAATAAAATTTCACAAATATTGCCAACCCTAAAAATCCCGAAAACTGTCTTAAAGCACCAAGCGTATATAGTACACCTTGCAGCTGCGGTTTAGTATACATGGGCGTAACAGGACGGTCATTACAGATTAGACTATACGAGCATAAGCGATGCTTAAGAACAAGTTAGTACAATTTCTCAATGGTGGCCGAACACGAACATGAAACAGAACATACCATTAACTTTGACGAGACGAAACCAATTGCCTGAATTCTATTTTTGTACAATAGAATCAGAGAATCCCTAGAAATCACTAAAAGTTCTAACAATCTAAACAAGGACGATGGCTATTACCTTTGTCATTTGGAAAACGAGCCTATATTCACAAAAACAGAATCGTAACATTCACTGATCCGTTACACATAATCACTCAAGTTTCAAGTTCTCGCCCTATATAAACTACCACTTTCGCTACTTTCACCAGTTGCTTTGCCACAAAACACCTTTCGGTTTAAATGGACTGATGAGTCTGCTAGTTCAGAAGTAACTTTTCATACTTTTTACACTTGTCTACTCAACACTTTATAATTTTTATCTTTATATTTATATTTTCTTTTCTTGTCCCGAAGAAGCCCCTTACAAAAGTGGGCGAAACTTCTATCTTAGTTTATAAAATGACATGGTCTCAACTCGAAACCATAAATATTTATAATTACCTTAGAAGTCGTGTAATTTAATATCATTCCCTTTAAAACTGTGTTAAACGTATCTGAATTCAGTTATGTTCAATTTCTACTTTGTGTAATGACAAAAACTTGGGAATAGGTCTGCCAAAAACCCTTCAAATTAAATTAAATAACCTTTTACATACAACTTTAACTCTGACGCTTAAAAACTAATAAATGCATCTTTAGAAATCACTAAAATATCTAAAGTATAGTGACAAATTTTACGCTTACAAATCCTCTTGTTGGCTTTTCTCAAAGCATAAGAACTACCTACCATACACTGCTCCATTTTTTTGTAAAACGCTCTAAAAGTAAAGTATTTCTTTCAAATTCCTACATTATAAGTATATGTTTTGTTTTCCATTAATTTTTATATTCTTAAGTAAATTCTCACTTACAACAGCTTTTAATTGATTTAAAATCGTCTATCTTTGATTTTAATGTATTTAGGTAATTATTACCACCAAATACGGTACATTTTATGTACTACTTTAACTACGTAACGTATTATACAACTGCATCAACTGCACACCGACTTTGAAGTTTCAATCAACACAAGCCTTCAGTAGGCACCAATTGTTCTATTAATAAATCAAGCCCCTTCTCATGTAACAGATTCGTGAGTGTTCGTTCTTGATAAAATCGCTGCACTATGTATTATTTCCACGTTCGAATTTATTCAAGAATGTAGGCGTCACATACATTTGTGTCCAATGAGTTCGAAATTCTCAATTTCATTGTTTCATTATACTTTTTATTAACATTCCAGGCTATTAACGTCGTTTACACATGCTTTACCTCAAAGTTCCATCGTTCTATCTATACGTTCTTTTGTTATCAAATTTAAATGCTTAATTTAAAACGTTTTCAATTGAAATACTAACGTGGATTTTTTTACTCTTGCCACTTCACCTATAATTGAATATTTAAATGCCTTTAAACGTAAAATTTTCTAAACATAAAGCTTTTTTTATAAAAATATGCGTACAACTCTTTTGATAACTCTTGCTTACGCGTCGAACGTAATAAATATCTTTATTTTAATCTTAAACTCGCTTAATCGCCACGGCTTTATGCGTCAAGCGTAAGTTATATTTTTATACATATCATTTCACAAATGTTTTCTATACAATAAATATCTAAACAATTTGATTTTTCCTGAGCTTCGTGAATTTTCTCGAATAATGAAGTCACATCCTTATTGTATGATATAATATAACCTTGCTATAGTCTTCAATCACATCGGTATATATCTCAAAAGATCTGAGATTGACACCTTTCGAGCAAGTGCAACGCAAATGTTTAATAAATATGTATTTTTTGTACACGTCATTTGCTGCTTTGAGCTTTTACTGACCTCCACGCTTCGTGTATCGATCAGGAATATCACTATCGACAGTAATAAAACATTTTCCAACTACTAGATGAGCATGCTACCCCTCTTAGTTTGTCGCAGTACTACAACCATTTATTTATATCGACAAGTATATACTTTTACAATTCCCTAAGTAATGTTTACATGCTTTTCTATTACTGCCCAAATCAAATACCCATACCACAAGAAATAGAAACAAATTGTTACTATCGATTAATAACCGAACAGAAACTCATTATTTGTAAAATATAAGAATAAAATGTAATACTTGCATAAATGTTAGCAAGTTTGTAAACACGTGGTCGCTGTCAAAAAAAATTATTTAGTAATTAAAGTATTCAAGTTGTAAAGTTACGGATCCGTGCATCTCTCGCACGCTTTCGCATCTATAGTCCTACGCTGCTGATTTCTGTGGAAAGACGGTACGAAAAATTAAACAATTCTGTTTCATATAAACTTTTCAAACTTTAGAACTGATACAATAAGTTTCACAAAATGAGAGAAAAAATTAAATACTGTAAGGAACTTCAACATAGAACCCGATCATTTCCAAATCCTTAATAGACTTAAATGCCGCCTCAGAGATCACGATAATAATTACAACAATATTTACTAATAAGACAAATTCTTTTTTAAAGCTAAGATTGCACTGCATTGCAATGCCTCCATTGATTCGCCCATAAGCACTCATAGGCTAATTGCTATATCTTACTTTATACAAACACTAACCGTGTTTATTTTAACAATTCGAATGGTGTACAATGCATATATCGAGCTAATCCTAAGGCCGCCAAACTTTCTATAAGACCATGATTGAGCCATCTTTTTTGTTTGTTTAAATCAGTTCTTTGAATACATCTTTGTAGCTGTCAATCAATCAATTGTTTGCTTAATGGTTTTACCCCTTTTGTTGCGAAACCATTGACCTACAATGTTGATTTTTAATACAAGGTTTCCAATTGTTATCAGTATTTTGGAAGCACTTAATCTAGTATTGTAATTGATACGTTCATTTTCGGCGGTATTTAGTTATTTTATCTACCTCGATTCCGTTTTTACTCTTTCATACGTCGACAACATCCTGTTTACAATAAGTTTCATTTAAACTTATTTGATTCGAAACTTGTTATACATTACGACCGCGTATAATTGATTCTTATGTGATTCCATCTAAAGGTTCGTTGAAATGAGGTATTGAACTGTCCAACAAGACCGTGTTTTCAAGTTTTCTAATTTTGTTAGTTAACACTAGTATTACTTTGAGCTCGAGTTATTTCAAAACGAAGATATATGCATTTTTCTTGCTTGAACACGACAAAAGTACTCGTCGTTATCGCTGTATTTTTCGTTTCTACTTTTCTTAATGGAATTTTGCGCACACAATATTGTGTGGTAAGTGTTTCTGGTTTTAAGAAAAGTGTACTTTGCGGCGACAATAAAGTAATTGTACCTGTAATTATTCCAGCTTTACCCGATGGATCGCCGCCCCTTTTTGTTATGGAAGAACAATCCCAAGGGGGGATCACGCGCTCCTTGTTTCGCTACGTCATTAGAAACGGTAGGAGCCAGTTATACGTTGTAAACTCGAGAGTGAGTGTTTAGCCACCATTTTATTATAGGGTGTTAGATAGTTGGTGATACTACATATGCACTTGGTGCTATAGATGATTGAACTTGTTCCACGTACATGACCATGTTTCTGTGAGGAGTTATGTATGGTCCCGAATAGAAAGCGTACTGATTATGTTCTGTAATAATTTTAGATAGCTACTGCTGTATTTACTATAAATATTTAGAGCTGTGGTTTTTAGAAGAAAAAATTTGTTCTTATCTTTTCTTTCTTTTAGATAATTAACTTAGGGTGGAAATCTAAAAACTACAGCTCGCCATTTTGAGAAGAATTTTTTTTGTTCTTCCTGTCAAATGTATATTACGCTTATGCACTATTCTTGTTTACATTTGTTTGGGTACTACTGTGCTGATATAACATGTTTTTTTGTTTGTTAGATTATAATTTTTTTGTGTTGCGTGTGGATTTATTGAATGAGTGCGAGCAGGTTTTTTTTTTATTTCAAGCTTTCCTTTTTTTTGTAGTTGAAATACCCCGCTTACTCACCGATTAACCCCGGCCATTTTCTTTCGTTAATTTTTTTGTTAGGCTACGTCGATGAACGTAGCATAAATTTTGACGCCCTGGCGTGGGGCTCCGATTTTTTTTTATTAACTTTTGCTCCGAGTTTGTTATAGTTAATTTTTGGCTCTGAGTTTGTCATGGGTAATGTATGCTTCGATTTTGGTTTTCGTTAATTTCCGTTCCGATTTTGTTTCGTGTAACTTTGGCTCCGATTTGGTTTCGCTTAATTCCTGATCCGATTTTTTTTGTTGGTTATTACTGCCTAATTTCTTGAATTACCCGCATTTCTCGGCCTGATGCTACTTATGTTTTCTTCCCTTACGTTCGAACTGGTATTTATTTCTTTTTCTTTATTTCTTGTGTGAGTTCGATCTTCTTTCTTGATCGCTAAATATGCGTGGTTGGCTCATTTCAGATTATCGGAATTGTGTTTTCGCCGATAATTCTAGTCCGTTGAAAACGCTGGCGCCCTATTACTTTCCTATTTTTTATTTTATTGTTTAGTTCCTATTCGTGTTTCTGAAGTTTGTTCGTCGGATATATTTTAAATTTTCCTGTATGCGCAATAACTTTTTTTTGAGCTTTTATCGAGTTACGGTTAGCTCTTACTTAGCTACTAATCATAGGTTGGTGGTGTTTAATATGATCAGTAAGAAACTGCAGGAGTCATCCGAAAGCATTATTAACTATTTCGCGTGCTTGTCGGGTCTGTTTGAGAACTATGGTTCTTTTAGTGAAGATGTTCAATTGTCCGTTTTGCTTCGTAACCTCGGTCCATTTTATAGAACCTATTTGCCTACCGTCCACTCCTTACAAGAGTTAAAGGACAATTGTCTGAAGTTAGAACCGGCAAATATTCTGGCCGATAACTCCGTATCACCTAGTCACGACCGACATACTGTTAATGCTGAACCGGAACCAGCCTCGGCTATAGTGCTTAAGTCAGTTGCTACTTCTTTTTTGGCTTCCTACCAATTCCTTCCTGTGTGGGCGTGGAACTTAAAATTTTCTTGCGGCCCGAACACTCTGACTGTACATAAATTCTTAGAACGAATCAAAGAACTCCGACGAACTCAACAGGTGTCAGAATTGTAGTTATTTGAGTCTGCAGTGGACTTATTCGAGGCTAAAGCTTTACTTTGGTATCGTGGTAATCGGTGTAAGTTTTCTGACTGGAAGTCGTTATCTATTTCACTAATTCAACATTTTGAACCTGCGGAATTTGCTTATAAGTTGCTACTATTGAGGAAAATACTTTTGCTTCACATGACCGAGTTGTTAAGATTTCTCCTACGTCTACGGGTAGATCCGATACTTCTTCCGTTCTTCCTAGTGTTCTTATTCCTAGTTCTGCTTCTACTTGTCAGGCTGTATGCTTTAATTGCGACAACCTGGTCATGTTTCGACACACTGTACTCGCCTTCAAGTACTCCATTGCTATGGTTGCGGAAATAAGAGGGATTCTCGCCACAACTGTCCCAACTGTCTTCCTACTACTAATAGGTCTTCAAATAATACTTCCAACTTCTGTTCTCTAGGAGTCAAACTTTTCTGCTTCTAATTCTACGTTCTCTTCTGTATCTGATCCAGGTCATCCTGCTACTTCTTTCAAAACCTACTTTTCTTCGGCAAATATAACTTCAAACAAAATTTGTTCCATCTCTAATTCTATTCTACTTTTTTTTCGGCTTGCCCTACTTATTCACTCTCACCCAGACTGTTCCTCCACCAGCATTGCAACTCATACTTTGAATTAGTGACTTGCAGGTAGCTTCTCAAGAGTTTGTTCCCGCTTTCTTAAATGATTCTACCCACGAAATTCCTGTCATGTCTGCAAGCACAAACGTCGCTGAAGTGACAATAATTTCTAATTCAGTCAGCGAAGGTCCTGTTGAAGTCCATGAATCTGCATCGTTAGTGCCTGTTGCCGTTTTTGTTAAAATTTTACCTATTCCTGCTTTCTTAAATGATTCTAGTCAAGAAATTTCTGTCGTACCTACAATCACAGCTGTAGTTGATGTGACGATAACTTCTAATTTAGTCAGCGAAGGTCCTGTTGAAGTTTATGAACCTGTATCTTTAATGTCTGTTGCTGTTGCTGTAAAATTCTATATGTTCCTGCTTTCTTAAATGGTTCTACTCAAGAAATTTCTATCGCGTCTGCAATAACAGATGTAGCTGAAGTAACGATAACTTCCAATACGGGTAGAGAAAGTCCTGTTGAAGTTAGGTAACCCGTAGCCATGATACCTGTTGCTGTTGTCGTTTAAGTTTTATCTGACCCTGTTTCGTTATCTACTATTGCCAAGGAATCAGTTCCTATTGTGGCTGAACTTTTGTCTGTTCCAACTTCATTGTCTAACAGTGATGCAGTCTTACTTGATTCTATTTCTTTACCGGACATTGATAAAACATTACCTATTCTTACTCATTTTTCTCATGCTGACAAAATGCTACTTGCTTCTGTTCTTTTAACTAAGGTTGGCGAAATCCTAGCTGATGCCTTGTTATCTAACGTTGACGAAGGTCAACCTGATTCTGCTTCCTTATCTATAGTGGATAAAGTTCTTCCTGATGCTGTTTGTTCTTGTAAAGTTAAAATTCTGTCTGGTGCTGCTCCTTTTTTTCATGTCGATAAACTTTATTCGAGTCCTTTATCTAACATTGGCGAAGTTCTACTTCATACTGTTTGTTCTTGTAACGTTGATGAACTGCTACCTGATTCTGTTCCTTTATGTAATATAGTTGAATAGTTATCGGATTCTGCTCCTTTTCCTAAGGTTGATATTCCTACAACCAATGCTATTTTCTTTCCTATCTGTAATACTTCTAGTCCTTTATCTATCATTGTTGAAATTTTATCTAATTCTGTCCATCTATCTCACGTAGCTGAAGCGTTCTCTGCTTGTGTTTCTCTTCGTAAGATTGATTCTCGTACACCCAATACTTTTTCTCTTTCTACCATTGACTTTCTTGCAACCCATTCTAAAACAAACCCCTTTCTTTTATGACGCGTTTTGAGTTTTCTAAACTACCCTTACCACATCCTATATCGTGTAACATACTGTTTTAATAAGCTCTAATAGTTCTAGTATTCCTAAAAATAGTTAGTTTCTAGTTTAATTTTAGCATGCTAATTATTAGAATTGTAGCGGCTGCAGGATCACCCAAGTAGCTTCTCAGCGAAGTTCCCAGAAAGATCTAATCCAAGAGTTAATCAATTTTTCTAAAGGCACTTACTTTAAGGGCACTAAACATGTCAGATTAGTCCATATCTATGATTAGATGTCAATCATGCTTTAGGATCCTATTTATGTCAGGGTGGTCTGAAGCAATTTTTCAATTAGCTGAGCACTCAACTAAAATCAATTCTGAGAGCTACGTGTGTGGTTATCTTAGGCATTGGCAGTTTTAATTAATCTTAAAGATTTACGACCGGCGCATCCTAAGCCGAGTAAGAGCGCCAAGAAAGGGGTTATTTTTCAATTAACTGAAATGTATATAAGGATGCCAGCCGGTGGGAATCGGGGTTGTTTATTTCCAGACGCGTTAGAGGTTAAAGCTAACGGTTACTAGTGATGTGTTTATTTCTCTGAAGTCATGTGCGGGCCGTTATGTTTTAAGTTATTTATTTCTCTGAGTAAGTAATTAGTATATGTGATATTACTATGAACTCAAGGCTGTGTTATGCAGCATAAGTCAGTTATTTGTTTAAAAACAGTATTTGTCGACTTCCATAAAGTACAACTCCGGGTGAATGCCCAGTTCAAGTAAATTGATCCGTTTGATTATTGCTTTGGAGACCGCATCGTTTTAGAAGGGTCTTCTATTATATTGTGTTTCGACGGTGTCAGAGGCCGTTAATCACTAATCCACGAGACTACCTGAGAATGCAAAGCTCAGGTCCGAAGTCAAGTTACGGTACTATTTGACCCTTGAGAAGGTCGTATTCTTCATGGTGTAGATGACCCCGTGGTTAAAAAGGGTCGTCGCACTATGCAAGTTAGTTAGATTAGGGTAGCATTAATAAATCTTTGTTATTGCGGTGTGTACACCTAGAACTGTATCTATTCAAAATATGTTTGTTAGTTAAGTTTAGTTAAGTTGTGTTTGTGCTAGCCGGAGACTATAAGTGACTTATTTTCTATTCTGCCATTTTGGTTCATCGCCCACGAACAAAGTGCGACGAGAGCTATTACCGCGATTGGTTCATGGGCCGTTTAATTCCCATGGTGGCGCCCTTTTGTACATAAGGTTATTTACTTTATATTTTGTTATGCATATGTAATTAGTTGAAGGTTTAGTTAGTAGCTCGTTCAATAAAACAATCGAATTTTCGTCTCAGTGTGTTTGTTTAATGAACCCCCCCTTTCACCGACTGCTGCAGCTTGCGAGGCAACGTCCCGAAACGTGAGGGTACGATAGTGTTAGAGGTCCTGTTATTTATTATTTATTGTTAATTGGATACCCTCACGCGGTAGGTAAATATTAAAATTACACTGGCGCCCAACGTGGTTAAAATTGTAAA